>CM035443.1:73890913-73995913 GCA_020310875.1 Ceratopteris richardii
TCCCCATCATATGATTATTGCTTATCTAGATTTCTAGCTTTGTTTTCAATTGCATCACCTGAGCCTGAGAATAGTGAGAATCTGTTGCCTCCACCAATAAAAAGAAATACCCAACCTAAGCAGACTGAAAACATAATTAATTTAAAACACGAAGTGGACGAAATTATCAAAGAAATATAACTAATGAAACATTAGTCTGGCATTCATACGAATACGATCTTTCTAGGTATAGAGCTGCGAGACCTTATGGACAATAGATTCATAGGCTGATCTTATGTTTGTTAAGCCATAGTTAATCACTTCTCACATACTGAAACACATCATAAATCCTAGAGTACACTATGAAACACCTTGCATGTAGTCACATAGTGAGGCTATCGCAAGTAAGTTCTGATCTGCATTTGTCTCCATTCACACCCCTTGACAATGGTACCAATTACCCATTATGGGCTTATATGGTGTGTCATGTATTGGTTGCAAAAGGATTGTGGAATATTGTGCAAGGTGTTGAAAAATGTCCTATTTCACTTGCAAACATAGTTGCTGAAGGTGATGCAAATGGTGTTGAAGATGGTGATATTCTTCATGTCCCTGTTCATGTTGTGGTTCCTGCTGCACCTACTACAAAGGAAATTCATTGGGATGACAGAGATGCTCACATACATGCATTGATAGCCTTGTCTATCAAATGTGCCATTATTCCTCACATTTGCTCTTGCAAAATAGCTAAGGATGCTTGGGATACACTTACCACTTTATACTAGTCAAAGAATGAGGCTCGTGTTTCTTATCTCTAAAAACAATTGGAGAGTGAGCACATGAATGAAGTAGATTCCATGGAAAGTTTTCTAACAAAGATCAAAGCTTCGAATGAACAATTGATTTTTGCTGATGAAGTCTTGCCTGCTAGTTCACTTGTGCACATTGTTTCTGAGTAAGTCAAAATCTGCTAATTCTACATAATCAAAGAAGGAAGGCAGAGACAAGAAGAAAACAAAAAAGCAGAAATTTTTTTGCAAATACTATAAAGGAAATGATCATGTCATAAAGAGCTGTCCAAAACTAGCTACTAAAGAGGCAAGGAAGAAAGAGGCTTGAATGGTTGTTGCAGAAGCCTCTATACCCAAAACATAGTCTGCTAATCTTGTGCAGAATGAAGAATGGGCATTTACCATTGTTTGCAATTTTGACCCATGTTCTCATGAACAATGTATGTTTATAGTAGACTCAGATGTTTGGTACTTTGATAGTTGGGCGACCAAACATATTACCTTTCAACACATTTTCTTCACTTCACTCGAGCCTGCCCCTACAGGGAATACTATCACATGTGCCAACAACTCCTCTTATCTTAGTATGGCACTTGGTAAGATCATTCTGAATACTAGTGATGGTAGTTCTTTTACATTGTGAAATGCTTTATTTGTGCCACCGATCAAGAAACATTTATTACTAGTTTCAGCATTCGCCAAGATTAGCTTGGTTGTGAAGCTCTTTGATGATAGATTTATAGTTCATGATCTGTCAAATGGCAATGTCATTATTGCTTCTGGCATTTTATGTCATGGGTTGTATAAGCTCATATACTATGAAAAATCTATGAATGATTCAGCATGTGCACTACATGATTCTCAAGCTTTGTCAGATGCAAAACTTTGGCATGCACGCTTTGGTCATCTAAATTTTGCTAGTTTGCTATGCCTGCAAAAATATGAAATGGTGTCCTCTCTGCCCAAACTTGAGGCATTCGGCAAACATGTATGTGAAGGCTATATTTTGGGCCAAATGCAATGTTCCTCCTTCCCAAAAGATGGTTCAATTTGAGCTACTTAGAAATTACAGTTTGTTCACAATGATGTCTGTGGTCCCATGCAACCACATTCTTTTGGGAACTATCTTTACTTCGTCACTTTTGTCGATGATTTTTCTAGGCATGCATGGGTAGATCCATTGAAAGCAAAGTCCAAAGTGTTTATGTGCTTCAAATAGTTTCTAGGTTTGGATGAAAATATCTCAACATGTAAAACTGGCACCCTCCATTCTGATCTAGGGAGGAATATATATCTTCTGATTTTAATGCATTTCTGGCTGAACATGGGATAAAACATCAGTGTACAGTGCCGTATACAGCTCAACAGAATCGAGTTGCTTTAAGGAAGAATAGGTCACTCATGGAGATGGTGAGATGTATGGTCAAGAGTCAAGCTTTACCACATAGTTTTTGGCTTGAGGCTATTATATGTGCAACATATGTACTTAACAGGTGTCCCACTAAAGCATTGCAGTCTATCACTCCATATGAGGCTTGGCATGGTCGCAAGCCATTTGTTGCTCACCTGCATGTTTTTGGCTGTCTGGCATATGCATTAGTGCCTGAATAACATCGTAGGAAATTGGATGATAAAGTAGTGAAATGTATTTTTGTTGGATACAATTCTGAAAGGCAAAGGATATCGTCTATATCATCCATAGAATAAATGCATTTTGGTTAGCCATGATGTTGCTTCTGTGCAAGATGATATTCAGACATTACTTTCATGTACGAAGGAGACATTTATTAGCTCCAAAGACATGTACGATACTTTGCTACCTCTTTTTACCGGTGGATAGTCTAGTGTTGGTCCTAATGAGGCAACTTCTCAAGCTTATAGGTTTCATGTGATGATCTTCCATTTCTGATGCACATTTAGAAGACACACTTGTTGATGAGAGAGTTGATACTGAAAGAGGCAAAAACTATGCCAAAATGGCATAGTGCTTCTTTTGCATCAGATTGCTATGTTGTGGCTGCCTTTATTCTCTATGATGAGAATGAGTCTGTTTTGTTTGATGAAGCACAAAATTCATAAAATTGGATGGCTGCTATGGAATCTGAATATGATGTTATAATGAAGAATGGTACCTAGTCTTTATGTGACTTGCCTCCTAGCAAGAAGACCATTGGCACTAAGTGGGTATACAAGCTGAAGCATAAGACGGATGGAGCAGTTGACAGGTATAAGGCTAGGCTTGTTGCAAAGGGTTATGCTCAAGAAAGAGGCATTGATTTTGATGAGGCATTTGCTCCTACATGCCGAATGACTACTATTTGTAGCATCTGTGCACTTACAGCTCATCATGGTTGGAATGTACATCAGTTGCACATTGAAACTACCTTTTTTAATGGTGACTTGCATGAGGAAGTGTATGTTTTTCACCCTCTTGGCTTCGTGTAGAAAGGACATGAGAACAAAGTGTGTAGGTTGAAGAAGGCATTATATGGTTTGAAGCAAACACCAAGTGCTTGGTATGAAAAGATACATGCCTATCTAATTGCACATGGTTTTGAGAACACGAGCACCTTATATGTTAAGCGTGCAAATGATGTGTTTTGATCATTGTTCTGTATGTTGATGACATGCTGATCACTAGTCTTCATGAGAAGCATATTACTAATTTTAAGGCTGATCTGCATGCCTAATTTGAGATGTCAGATTTGGGGCACTTGCATCATTATTTGGGCATTCAGTTTATGCAAGTTGATGGCAGAATAGCTTTGTGTCAAAACAAATATATTGACACATTATTGCAGTATTTTGGCCTTAAAGGTTGCAATTCTATTGCTACTCCCATGGAGATAGGTTTATGATTGAGTCTTCATGAAGATGGAGATGCATTTGATGCTGTTCTCTATCACTAGGCTGTTGGATGCTTGATTTACTTATGCATTACTCAACCATATATTGAGTTTGCTATCTCATAGATGAGCAGGTTTATGCATTGCCCATGTGTCAAGCATTGGTAGGTGGTTAAGTTCATCTTTCACTAGTTGAGTGGTACCTAGATACTTGGATTGTTTTATCCCAAGGGGGGATCACTACCACTAGATTTACATGCTTTTTCTGACTTTGACTAGGGTGGTTGTTATGACACACGTGTGTCCACTAGTGGCTTTTGCTTAATGCTTGGTAGCTCATGTATATCTTGGCTGAGCAAGAAGCAACATACTATGGCCACTTCTAGTTGTGAGGCTCAGTACAGGGTAGCTTTCATAGCGATTGTTGAGTGTGTAGAGCTCATACGCCTTATCACTGATTTGGGTGTTGATCAATCTTCTGCCATCACCATCTTCACTAACAGTGAGAGCACATCAGTAGTTGCGAGGAACCCTGTGTTCCATGCTCATACTAAGCACATTGAGGTGCACTATCATTATGTTAGGGAGAGGTCCTCTACTGGAGACATCAGTTTGGCATATGTGCCCACATAGGAGAACATTGCAGACCTTTTCATGAAGGCTCTACCTAAGGAGAAGTTTGAAGCTTTCCACGAAGCTTTGGGCTTACTTCCTTTTGTGGATTGATTCCACATAGCTTGGCACTTCCTTATACATGAGTGCAGCTCCTTTTTCATTGCATCACTCCCAAGGAGGATTTGTTGATATATTTAGGTAGTGATGTGTCTGAACACACTAGGACCGTCGCTACAGTTTTTTCCCTCTTTAGGAGGTTTTTTCCCTCGGCTCCTATATATGCATATAGCCCTAATAGCTCACTTATATTTGTACATTCTAGTGGTAATAGATTAAGTATTGTGTGTTGTGCTCCAAGCTTCTTCTTCTTCCTTGTGCTGTTTGCATGCTTTTGCATAGATCAAACTCCATTAATGACTACATCTTAAGTGACTTTATCTTAAACATCAAAAGAATATGTGAGTTGCTTGCATCTATTGGCATCAATGTAGATGATGATTATAAGGTTTAATTGTGATTTTGTGGTTTATAGCTACTATATATAAGTAGTTTAGAACTCTAACCAAGGAGAATATTCCAAATTTTCTTGATCGTGTTCATGATGATAATTAAGGAAAATAATCTTCGTGAAGACTCAAATGGCCAAAGACAAAACTCTTTCTCAAGAAATCCCCTAGTGTCAAACCCATGCTTACTAACCAAGCTCTTCCCTCATAGAAAAAATCTTCTTGCATTATTTCTCCACATTTGTATCACTTATCTTTTGAGTGGGAATCAATATATCTCGTCTACTTCCTCCCCCTTTTCTCTTAGTGAAATAGCATGAAGTACTAAACTTTTCTTAATCAATCATTTATCCCCCATGCTCCAAGATAGTGTCTTTTGTCATGTCTCATGCAAGACTTCCAGACCACTCATGCATCTACTTTTCATGTCCACCTCAAGAATTGTACGTGCAAAAATAGAGGCAATTCCTGCAACATACTCACACACACCTCAATCACCCCAAATAACCCACATACCAATGTGCGGTTTCTAAATCCGCTAACATAAATAAGATGAATCAAGGCTTCTCTTTCTTTTAAGTACCTAAAAACGACATTTTTCCAAGCCATGTAACTCAAAAATAGTGAGGAATTAGCTTAAGCTTATGAGACACATAAATATTCAATTCTTCGATTTGTACAATAGTGTTAGAGGTGCCTTAGGTGCAAATCTACTTCCAAATATCACCTTTGAGCCTTGTAAAATTGGAAATTCTAGAAAGAGATGAAAAAACATGAAAAATCCCTTCATTAACCCATCTTTGTGCAACCAAATGAGACATAGAGCACACGAACTACAAAATTTTCAATCTGGTAAAGTTTCTCTACTAAGATTACTCTACCTTTATCTCATACAACACGTTTTCTAATTCTTTCATCTTCATTCTCAAATTTAACACACAATTGCATGTGAAAACTTTTAGAGAGATAATGTAAAAACTTATTGCTGCAAAATTTTGTAGACATGATCGAAATATCCTAAACATAAAATTTCATTATCACCTACACATCTTTTTTTTTTGGAAATCAATGTGATATCTTACAAAACGATCTCTAAAAAAATATGAGATTTGATTTGCATTCTATCTAAGGTTCTCAAGCTTGAGGAATCTATGGGTTGCAAAAAATGGAGTACTAATTTACAAAATTGGGATTTTACAATACAAAATTAGTGATAAAAATCATCATGGGAGGTTGAAAAGGTATTTATAATCTTTAAAGTGCACCAAATTTCTGAAAAAATATTGTAGAGCCCCCTTTGTCCTTGATCTTGATCCTTTCACATGCTTCCTTGGCATCTATGCCGGCTTCCTCTCTCTCTTGTACCTCTAACACCCCCTCCCTCTCGCAGTTGTCATTCTTGGCAAATCCTTGTTGCAAGGAGCGATCGATATAATTGTGTAGTAAATTATGGGCTATGTTTTCTTGTTGACACTGAGGCCTCCTAATAGATGTGCTTCCAATTTGTTCGAGTGAATGGTAAGGGGAGTGTCCTATAGTGGGTACCTATAATGCATGGAGTACATCATTTGCTTGCACATGAAAAATTTCAAGAGATGGGTTGGCTTGGTGATAAAGACCTCTAAGTGATATTTTGAGAATCTTGTCATTAATGGAGGAGATGGTTGTGGAGCGGATTGAGGGGAGGGCGAGGTGTCTAAAGGTCAGAGGCAAGGGATAATTCTCTGCATGTGCTTAGGAGGTTAGGATGTTGATGTACGGCTGCTCCTAAATGCTTGTAGTTGGTTGTGTAAGCACCCTCTGAATAGCAATATCATACGCCAATCACATATACACAATCTTGGTAAGCTCACAATAACCACTAAGTACTTGTTTCCTTATCCATATGTGGTTGGATGCATACAACTGAATGATGATCGAATGGGCTAGATCAATGGGCATAGAACAATTATGAGCCACCTAGAGGATAAACCATATATATAATATATAGTGTAGCTGAGTAAACCTATCCTATCTTGGGACTGCAAAGTTTTTCATACACATGTGTAATGAAAGTTCTAGGGTGATTGTAGACATCTACGATAGCTTGAGGATATCACTTTTCTTCATTCCTTCTAGGATTAGAGTTTCCTTATATCATGGAATATGCATGCCAAATGTCTTCAAGGCTTCTCTTACCACCTTACATATGAAATGAATTTCTTTAGGGGCTGATGAGGTAGCAGTGAGGGTAGCACAAATGTACTAAGGACATCTTTGTCCGAGCCTAGTTGTAGTGCGTGAATGAGATAATAACATATACAAAAGTCTAGCTTGGGAAAAGGCACAACAAAGTACTTGAACAATCTAGCTTCCTCCCATATGATTTGTAGTTCCTTTGCGTTTTTCAATGTTTTGAATTCCTACAAGAAGATTTGGAGATGACCTTACTAGTGGTGAAACTCCAACTTTGACTTAAAGATGTATTTGGCATTTGTGAGTGGTCTTGTTAGACCCTGGAACTAGTGCGAATTGACATTGGTGTGGTTGGTTCGTCCACTTGGTGGATCTTTAGTGGGCAATGAACCTTGGAAACTGGCTAGCTCATATGGAAAGAGTAATGGATAATCCTCTTTTGGAAGGTTTTGGTAGTCCATCGATTGCTAACTAGGACCCATAGCTGAAGGATCCCCTGTTTGCATCATGAATTTTTTTTGTGTATTACAATGATGTGCTACACAAGGAGAACACATTAGTATGGAAATAAATGTTGATCTCATTATGATGATACCTAGGTCCCTTTCCAATATTGATATATGTCCCATGTAGCCTTGTGTTGTGGAATGGTGCACAATGATGTTCTTGTGCATAGTGCGTGTCACTAAAGTGCCTATATGCATACTTGGGGTAGTGCATAATCTCATCATGAGTGTGATGATTCATCGATATGTTACAAGGTTTTTGACATGAGGGTTTGTAACAAAGTTTTTTTTATCATTAATGGTTCCCTTCTGGGATTAACAAAAGAGGTTAATGATTTATACAATTTTTTAGGAGATTGTGAGCTTAATTTGTCCTCGAGCTATCTAGGCACCCATTTCCAAGTTGTTCTAGGAATTGATTTACATGGATTTGTCATTCTAGGTATAATGAGTAGGAATAGAATGAGATTTCCTAAAACATGAGAGTACATGAGGGTAAATCTAGGCCTTCAAGCAAGTCTTAGGCAACAAGATGCTTGAGTTGTTGAGGTCTTCCATCATCATACAATAATCTTTAAGAGTAATCCACTTTTATAGAATGTCTATTCAATCAATCTTGTCCTAATATTATTTGTTCTTGCATTCGGGGTTTGTCAATAATAATAAATTCTTCCAAAGAAATTATCCCTTCAATATTTATTAAAGCTATCATCTCTCCTTGGCATGTAGTTTCTCTTCCTTTCATGTTAACAGTATTGACATTTGTCTGATAGATAATGTCTTCCATAGCCCAAGCTAATTTGATGCAAATCACACTCTATGATGTGCTTGGTTCTATGTGCACCAACGCTCTCTTCTTGAATTTCAATCCTAGCATGGCATGTAGCCTTGGCTTATCTTCCATGGTTTTTCATCTACCTCAGTGTGAATACCTTAATAAGGTTGGGGGAAAAGGTTCAAAAAGCCCTTGCATCAATCTTATGTTGAACGATCCTTTTCTTGACTTCCTCTTGATCTTCTTCTCTAATTTTATTCGTTTTATCTCAGCATCCACCTTAGGAGTAACTTTCCATGCACACTACAATGCCCCTCTCTCATAACTACAAACACATTTGCATACATATAATTAGGAGCCTTCTTCTAATGTCTAAAATCCATGGCACACAAAGGTTGTAGACTTCTTATGTCTCTATACCACCTCATGATTGCTTTGCCCACACATTACTTAAAGCTAATAAGCCACCCCCCCCCCCCCCCCCCCTTATGCTAAAGAAGAACGCATATGGACCTACTTTAACCATCAATATGTTCAAAGGCTGATAAGATTAGGGATGCAAATCAAAGGTCAAAAGATCATATTGCACAAACAAGGGGAACATCTCCGAATTCCATCAATGTGGGTTGGAGAGGGCTATTATCAACCATTTGGGTGCATTCTATTTACTATAACGGTTCTGAATTGTTGAATGTAGTTACAAGGCTATTGTTTTTGATCAAGTGATTATAATTTTGGCATCAAGTCTCTCTCTCTCTCTCTCGTTTTTTTTTTAGTTTGCTTAGAGAGGAAGCCCCCTATCTAGGTGATTAGCTATATAACAATTTGGCTATAGTGCACACATTCAGTTTTACGACCTGGTCATCAACAACGTGAATTTGTCAATATCCTTTGAGCAAGGATAAGTGCCAATGTCTAGGCTTAGTAGTTTCTTCGCACTTGGATTCAGTGTTCACATACCGGCTTGATTTGCTGGATGCATGATTGTAATAGATAATATTCTTGATTTGGTGGTAGCTAATAATCACACGGTTGTCACTCAAAGCCATGGATGATGGCAGAATCAACGCTATTGATATATTTTAGGTAGTGATGTGTGTGAACACACCAAAACTACCGGGGCACTTTTTTTCCCTCTTTAGGAGGTTTTTTCCCTCGGCTTGTATATATGCCTATTGCCCTAAGGCATCATTTATCTTTGTACATTCTAGTGGTAATATATTCAGTTTTTTGTGTTGTGCTCCAAGCTTCTTCTTCTTCCTTGTGTTGTTCGCATGCTTTCACAGACGTCTAACTCCAACAATTGGTATCAGAGCAGGTCGCCGCTTCATCTAGGGCATTGTCGACACCTTGTTGATATATTTTGGTAGTGATGTGTGTGAACACACTATGATGGCCAAGGCACTTTTTTCCCTCCCTAGGAGGTTTTTTCCCCCAACTTGTATATATGCCTATTGCCCTAACATATCACTTATCTTTGTACATTCTAGTGGTAATACATTCAATATTGTGTGTTGTGCTCCATGCTTCTTCTTCTTCCTTGTGCTGTTCACGTGCTTCTGTGAGACAAAGATTTGAATGATGTGTGTGTGAATCTCCTCCCATCCATATATGCCCTCTTGTACTCTAAAAATAGCAACGATCTAGAATAGTCTAGTGTGAACATGTGGCCATCATGCAACACTTATTCCCATTACTAACAAAGTACCTTAGGGTATCCCCCTAGCTTGGGACCTTGGCTAGCTGGCCCTTGTCCCTCACACACATGGATTGATCCTTGTGGATCAAACAGACTGATCCCTATGAATCGATGATCCTTGTGGAACACACGCACTGATCCCTATTGTGGGATTTGAACTCAAGACCTACCGATTAGGAGTATGATGGGCTAACCACTTGCCCCAAATCCATGATTGAGGATTACTTCCTAATCCTCCATCTTAGGGTGTGGTTCAACCATCTTATGCCGGTTATATCTTGAGTCTAACATTCTCTTCCCTTCTAGAGATCATTGTCCTCAATGATCAATCCTTGCTCTCCCCTTGGATTGATGTCCTCACCCTCACACAGTCTCTTGAACCATCTTGTCCTCAACCTTGGTCTCTTTAGCCTTGCCTTTCTGCTTCTTGGCCACTTTGCCTACAGACTTGCCTTGCCCTCAACCTTGGTGTCTTGAGCCTTGCCTTTCCACTTCTTGGCCACTTGCCTACGGACTTGCCTTGCTCTCAACCTTGGTATCTTGAACCTTGTCTTTCCGCTTCTTGGCAACTAGCCTACGAACTTGCCTTGCTCTCAACCTTGGTCTCTTAAACTTGGTTCTCACCCATGCTATGTATCTTGGATCCCCAATCTAGTGTCTCCATTGGAATCCTTGTTTTGAGACCTTTCCAAGAGGATATTGCACGTCAAAATCCGACCTACGGATTGAGAGATACACTCAAATCTTTGTTTAGCTTACCTTTGAAATCGATGCGCACGCCTTCCTTCCGCCTTGCCCAAGTCTACTTCCTTAGCTCTGATACCAATTGTGGGATTTGAACTCAAGACCTACCGGTTAGGAGTATGATGGGCTAACCACTTGCCCCAAAGCCATGGTTGAGGATTACTTCCTAATCCTCCCTCTTAGGGTGTGGTTCAACCATCTTATTCCGGTTATATCTTGAGTCTAACAGCTTTCGTAGACATCTAACTCCAACAATTGGTATCAGAGTAGGCCGCTGATTCGTCTAGAGCATCATTGACACTCCTCCGGCCGCAATCTCAGAATTGCATGAAATTTGGTGTGCATACTCAAGGTGATTAGGAAATCAAAACATCTTTGTTGTGTGGTGCCAAAATCCCGATCTGAGCTTGTTTCGGCCTCCGAATGCACTATTGTAGTGCTTGTGTAGGCTATTTCAACTTTTTGTGCCAAAGATATATACCAGCTTTGGTTCACCAATATAAGCATCTCAAAGTCTGCGAAAAGGCTAGTAGAACTCGTTTGGGTAGTTCTGTTCAACTTTTTCAGATACAATCATTTTTTTGCATCAAGGTATTTTAGTCAATGGCCATGGCGGAAAGCAGTGATGTATTTCATATGTTGGCTGTTGAAGATAAGTTGGATGGTACCAATTATCCATTGTGGGCGTATATGATGCGAAATGTATTGGTTGCAAAAGGACTGTGGAATATTGTGCAGGGTGTTGAAAAACATCCTATTACATCTGCAAATACAGGTACTACAAATACAGGTACTGAAGTTGATGCAGATGGTATCAAAGATGGTGATATTTTGTATATTCCTATTCATGCTGCTGTTTCTATTGCACCTAGTGCAGAGCAAGTTTGTTGGGATGGCAGAGATGCCCAGACACATGTATTGATAGCTTTTTCTGTCAAACGTGCCATTATTCCTGACATTCGCTCTTGTAGAAGAGCTAAGGATGCTTAGGATACACTTACCACATTGTACCAGGCTAGGAATGAGCCTCATGTCGCTTACCTCAGAAAAAAATTGGAGAGTGAGCATATCAATGAAGGTGGTTCTATGGATAGTTGTTTGACAAAGATCAAGGATTTGAAGGAACAATTGATTTCTGCTGAAGAAGTCCTTCTTGATAGTTCACTTGTGCAGACTGTTTTGAATGGTCTTCTTGACTCATATCAGAGTTTTGCTCCTACTCTTTGTTTGATGATGAAAGGAAATCCAAATGCCTTATCATTTGAGGAGTTAGTTTCTATTCTATTGCAGGAATATCAATCTAGGCAGAACATGTATATTATGCATGTTGCAGATCAAGCTTTCTTGGCTAGTCACAATGGAGCTATCCTACTAGTAAGCAAAAATCTGTAAATGCTACACATTCGTAAAAGAAAGACAAAGATGAGAAGAGATCCAAAAAGCATGAACTATTTTGCAAATACTCTAAACAAATGATCATGTTATTAAGAGCTATCCAAAACTGGTTGCTAAAGAGGCAAATAAGAAGAAGGCTATAATGGTTGTTGCAAAGGCCTCTACACTGAAAATAGAGTCTGCCAAGCTTGTGCAGCATGAAGAATGGGTGTTTACTATTGTTTGCAGTTTTGACCTATCTTTTCATGAGCAGTGTATGTCTATAGTACACTCAAATGTTTCGTATTTTGATAGTGGGGCAACCAAACATGTTGTCTTACAGCACAGTCTCTTCACTTCACTCGAGTCTGCCCCTAGAGGGAATACTATCACATGTGCCAACAACTCTTCTTATCCTGTCATGGGAGTTGGTAAGATCATTTTGACTACTACTAATGGTAGTTCTTTCACTTTATCAGATGCTTTATTTGTGCCATGGATCAAGGAAAATCTATTATTAGTCTCTGCATTAGTCAAGATTGGATTGGTTGTGAAATTTGTTGATGATAGATGTACAATTCATGATCTGTCAAATGTCGACCTGATTATTGCTTCTGGCATTTTATGTCGCCGGCTGTATAAGCTCATAGACTATGAAAGATCTGTGAATGATTCAACATGTGTAGTACATGATTCTCAGGCTATGTTAGATGCAAAGCTTTGGCATGCACGCTTTGGTCACCTGAATTTTGCTAGTTTGCTACGCTTGCAAAAATCTAAAATGGTGTCCTCTTTGCCCAAACTTGAGGCTCCCGATAAGCATGTATGTGAAGGTTGTATTTTGGGCAAAATATAGCATTCCTTCTTTCCAAAAGATGGTTCAATTTGAGCTACTAAAAAATTGCAGCTTGTTCATAGTGATGTCTATGGTCCTATGGAGACACACTCTTTTGGAAATTATCTTTACTTCGTGACTTTCATTGATGAATTTTCCAGGCAATGGAGTTGTTGAACGGAAGAACGTCACTCATGGAGATGGCGAGGTGTATGGTCAAGAACCAGGCTTTACCACATATTTTCTGGCTTGAGGCTGTTATGTGTGCAACATATGTACTAAAGAGGTGTCCCACTAAAGCGTTGCAATCTATCACTCCATGTGAGGCTTGGCATGGTTGCAAGCCATCTGTTTCTCATCTATGTGTTTTTGGTTGTTTGGCATATGCATCAGTGCCTAATCAACATAAAAGAAAATTAGATGATAAAGTAGTAAAATCATCCACAGACTAACCACATTTTGGTTAGCCATGATGTTGTTTTTGTGGAAGATGCTATTCAACCCTTACTTTCATGTATAAAGGAGACATCTGTCAGGTCCAAACACATGCATGATACTTTGCTACCTCTTTTTATGGGTGGACAGTCTAGCGCTGGTCCTAGTGAGGCGACTTCTTAGCCTTTATAGATTTCATGTGATGATGTAGACCACTCCATTTCTAATGCATATTTACATGTTGCACTTGTTGATGAGAGAGAGCTGATATTGAGGAAGCAAAAACTATGCCAAAATGGCTAGTGCAGACTTTGCGTGATAGAAAATTAGATGCACCTTTGTCATATCATACTCATTCAAGGTCTCATAGTGCCTCTTTTGCATTAGATTGTAGCATTTTGTCTCTGTGATGAGAATGAGCCTATTTTATTTGATGAAGCACAAATTTCAAAAAATTGGATGGTGTCTATGCAATCTGAATATGATGCTATAATGAATAATGGTACCTGGTCTTTATGTGATGTGCCTCCTGACAAGAAGGCCATTGGCTTTAAGTGGGCTTACAAGTTGAAGCATAAGCCTGATGGAACAATTGAAAGGTATAAAGCTAGGCTTGTTGCAAAGGGTTATGCGCAAGAAAGAGGCATTGATTTTGATGAGACCTTTGTACCTACATGCCATATGACTACTGTTCATAGCATCTATGTACTTGCAGCCCATCATGGTTGGAATGTACATCAATTGGACATTAAAACTTCATTTCTAAATGGTGACTTGCATGAAGAAGTGTATGTTTTTCAGCCTCGTGGCTTTGTGTAGAAAGGGCATGAGAATGAGATGTGCATGTTAAAGAAGGCGTTATATGGTTTAAAGCAAGCACCACGTGCTTGGTATGAAAAGATACATGCCTATCTCATTGCACATGGTTCTAAGAACAATCCAATTGAAAACACCTTATATGTTAAGCGTGCTAATGATGTGCTTCTTATCATTGCTGTCTATGTTGATGACATGCTGCTCATTGGTCCTATTGAGATGCATATTGCTGGTTTTATGGCTGATTTGCATGCCTCATTTGAGATGTCTGATTTGGGACCTTTGCATCATTATTTGGGCATTCAATTTATGCAAGATGATGGTGGAATAGCTTTGAGTCAAACAAAATATATTGACGCATTAGTGTAGCGTTTTGGCCTTGAAGACTGTAAGCCTATTGCCACTCCTATGGAGACAGGTTTACGATTGAGTCTTCATGATGTTGGAGATGCATTTGATGCTATTCTCCATCAGCAGACTGTTGGATGCTTGATTTACTTATGCATTACTCAGCCATATATTTAGTTTTCTATCTCAAAGATGAGCAAGTTTATGCATTGCCCAGGTGTCAAGCATTGGTAGGAAGTTAAGCGCATCTTTTGCTACTTGATTGGTACCCAGCTACTTGGATTGTTTTATCCCAAGGGGGGATCACTACCGCAAGATTTGCATTCTTTTTCTAATAGTTATTGGGTTGGTTGTTATGACACTCATGTGTCCACTAGTGGATTTTTATTCATGCTTGGTAGCTCATGTATATCTTGGTTGAGCAAGAAGCAGCCTAGTGTGGCCACTTCCAGTGGCGAGGCTGAGTATGGGGCTGCTTTCACAACGACTGTTGAGTGTGTGTGGCTCATACGCCTTATGGCTGATTGGCTATTGGTCAGTCTTCTACCACCACCATTTTCACTGACAGTGAGAGTGCATTGGCGATTGTGAGGAACCATGTGCTCCATGCTTGCACTAAGCACATTGAGATGCATTATCGTTATGTCAGGGAAAGGTTCTTTGCTGGAGAGATCAGCTTGGTATATGTGCCCACACAAGAGAACATTGTAGACCTTTTGATGAAGGCTCTACCTAGGAAGAAGTTTGAAGCTTTTTGCAAAGATTTAGGCTTGCTTCCTTTTGTGGATTGATTCCACATAGCTTGGCACTTCCTTATACATGAGTGCCAGCTCCTTGTTCACCGCATCACTTCCAGGGGGATTTGTTGATATATTTCAGTAGTGATGTGTGTGAACACACTAGGACCGTCACGGAATTTTCTACTGGTAATACATTCAATATTGTGTGTTGTGCTCCAAGCTTCTTCTTCTTCCTTGTGCTGTTTACGTGCTTCCGCACACGTCTAACTCCAACACACCTCTCCAGTCAGAGTCTCAAAATCAGATGAAATTTGGTGAGCATAGTCAGGGTGATCAAGAGATCAAAATAGCTTCGCTTTATGGTTCGGAGATCGTGGTCGGAGCTCATTTTAGCCTTAGAATGCACTATTGTAGCACTTGTGTAGGCCAATATAAGCGTCTCGAAGTCTACTACAAGTTTAGCTTGATTTACTTATGCATTACTCAGCCATATATTTAGTTTTCTATCTCAAAGATGAGCAAGTTTATGCATTGCCCAGGTGTCAAGCATTGGCAGGAAGTTAAGCGCATCTTTTGCTACTTGATTGGTACCCAACTACTTGGATTGTTTTATCCCAAGGGGGGATCACTACCGCAAGATTTGCATTCTTTTTCTAGTAGTGATTGGGTTGGTTGTTATGACACTCATGTGTCCACTAGTGGATTTTTATTCATGCTTGGTAGCTCATGTATATCTTGGTTGAGCAAGAAGCAGCCTAGTGTGGCCACTTCCAGTGGCGAGGCTGAGTATGGGGCAGCTTTCACAGCGACTGTTGAGTGTGTGTGGCTCATACGCCTTATGGCAGATTGGGTGTTGGTCAGTCTTCTGCCACCACCATTTTCACTGACAGTGAGAGTGCATTGGCGATTGCGAGGAACCATGTGCTCCATGCTCGCACTAACCACATTGAGATGCATTATCGTTATGTCAGGGAAAGGTTCTTTGTTGGAGAGATCAGCTTGGTATATGTGCCCACACAAGAGAACATTGTAGACCTTTTGATGAAGGCTCTGCCTAGGAAGAAGTTTGAAGCTTTTTGCAAAGATTTAGGCTTGATTCCTTTTGTGGATTGATTCCACATAGCTTGGCACTTCCTTATACATGAGTGCCAGCTGCTTGTTCACCGCATCACTTCCAGGGGGATTTGTTGATATATTTCAGTAGTGATGTGTGTGAACACACTAGGACCGTCAGGGAATTTTCTACTGGTAATACATTCAGTATTGTGTGTTGTGCTCCAAGCTTCTTCTTCTTCCTTGTGCTCTTTACGTGCTTCCGCACACGTCTAACTCCAACACACCTCTCCAGTCACAGTCTCAAAATCAGATGAAATTTGGTGAGCATAGTCAGGGTGATCAAGAGATCAAAATAGCTTCGCTTTATGGTTCGGAAATCGTGGTCGGAGCTCATTTTAGCCTTAGAATGCACTATCGTAGCGCTTGTGTAGGCCAGCATAAGTGTCTCAAAGTCTACTACAGGTTTAGCACAACTCATTAGGGTAATTCTGTTCAACTTTTTGAGATACAATCATGTTTATGCATCAAGGTATTTTAGTCGATGGCCATGGCTAAAAGCAATGATGTGTTTCGTATGTTGGCTATTGAGGATAAGTTGGATGGTATGAATCACCGATTGTGGGCTTATATGATGCGTCATGTATTGGTCACAAAAGGACTGTGGAATATTGTGCAAGGTGTTGGAAAACAATGTCTTATTGGTTCAATTGTCCACAGTTTACAGCATAACTAACTGTCCTTATTAATCTTCTACATGAAAACAACGTGAGCGCTGTGGATAAGACAACTGACTACCATCGAACCTAGCCGAGTTCAAGTCTCGTCGGCGGTAGCATCGACACAGCAAAAAAAGTATTTTGATAACCGTTTTTTGAAATAAACATTTTTCCCGGATCACGATAGCGATGGGTATTGCATTTTTTCTTCGTGTGAGTTTTTTGCTTTATTATGAGCTTTTCAAGGATACAAAATACTATATAAAAACAAGCTTGGGCTCATTAAATTCATCCAACACCTATTTCAACACAAGCTTTGGAAGCTTGATAGCTCATTAGAGGTGGTGCTTCTTAGCACATGGGGGCACATGGGGCAGCCATGTTGCTACCTTGGAGCATGTTGAGGAGCAGCCATGGAGTTCTTCTTGGAGAAGAAGAGTGTGCTCACACTCTTGCTAGCAGCTTGGTGGTGTGGATCGGCCATTCACATGATGTATTTGAAGATTGTCTTCTACATGAAGATTTCGGTTTACCTCAAAGACATTGGATGGTGATTAACATAAGATCTACATCTTTTGTTAAGAATTTAGGTACATATTCTCTTTATGCACACATATACTACTTGGAGTTTATGGAGGCAGTAACATCCATATCAGGAGGAGTCCTATTCGGCATAGGTACAAGAGAATCAGTACGTGTATGCATCATGCATATTTGGATGAGGTGTTGGAGAAGATATGTTCATATGAGTTTGAGGATTTTTGGCAGCAAACGTGTTAGCATTCTCTGCCACTTTTGTAAATATGTGATCTTTTCACACACATGTCTGACTTAGGGTCTTCCATAGCCTAAGGTTAGATGAGGGTTTGCTGATTATCAATTTTAGACTGATCCTTCCTCTTTCGGTCACTCATATTCACCCTTCTACAACCTATTAGGTCACACATCTCATATATATTCAGAATTCTATCCATACATCTGAATATGTTTATTACATTTGTACATTCACTCATCCATCTATTTCTGTTCACATAGAGTGGTTGAGAGTTTTTCTCCCACATTTTACATTGAACATTGGTATATATGATAGTGTGAGTAAGCAGTGGCTTACGTAACACTTTACACATGTTGTCTAGTCTCTCTCTATCTTTGTCTCATCATTTGTATGATTAAATGTAGTATGTTCATGTTTTGTCAGTATTGGAAGATTACTAGAATCTGTGTTGTAGATCCTGGACATATGGACCTTGGACCTGTGGTATTAGTATTGGGCCTACTAAATTTCCAACATTTGGTATCAGAGCTTTAGGGCTTTGGCATCAGATCATTAAGGCTCATTCAGATTCCCAAGTTTCTAGACTTCCAGGTTTACAACATATGATTTAAGGGAATCTTCTAATATTTGACATTTGACATACACACTTAATCTAGATTAGTAGAGATTTGAGAATTAGACAATTTAGTCACATGGTTATCAATGTGGAGTATGAAGTTGATGATCTGTTAGCAGCTGAATACTTTTGGAAGAGTATGCAAATACTTTACAAAAGTATTATTTGAAGTCCAAGACTTGATGAAGAGAAGGCTACTTCAAATTCAAGGAAGAAGAATGGTTTGGAGAAGATGAAGGAATCAGATCAACATCAAATCACAGGTATCAGTTTCTACTATCAAATTATCATTTGCAGGTCATATCTTAGAAGAGCAGTTATGAAGAGATTTGAAGAATTCAAGGAGTGCTTTTATACACTTTCATCATTTGAAAGTTAAAGGCTACATCAAAACATGTATCTAGAGGTTTTTCTAGAGAGTTTTGAGAGATCTCTTTTATGGCAAGAAATCTAATCTAAGAAGACAAATTTGGAGATGGGATGAGTTTTGTGTTCAACCAATTTTTTGTTGTAAGTTGGTTGGATATTCAGGTACAAACTTTGATCTAGAGAGGTAACTCTAGAAAGGTAATTCATCATTCAGACAAAAGGTTGGTGAATTTAGTCATATCAGTCACATTTGAAGTAGAGTTTTGATTCAGAGATATGAGGAGATGGTAAAACATGATTCTATATTCAATTCCATTTGTATATGATGTTTGTTTTGTCTCTTACTCTTAACACTAGAGGAAGAGAAAGAGTTCATTTGAAGAAGTCAAGAGTGCTTGCTACTTCAAGATGAAGAGAACAAAAGGTATGGAAGAGAAGTTTGAAGATGTTGACATCATGAGGTGGAAGAAAGATGCATAAGAAGAAAGTCCAATATTTCCAAAAGAAAAGTAAGACTTCCTTTTCTCTCATATTTTCCATATACTTTTCCTATTTTATCCTCTACACCCAAAGACAAGTCTATGAGAACATCTTGTGTGAAGATAGTTTGAAGAAAGAAGCAATTTCTTGTTTTGCATGATACTTGGTCATGATTTAGTAGGTTTTGACAAAGAATTGCATTGAGAGAAATAAAAGCAATAGATTTTGAAGGTAGCTTATATGTTTTGACTCATATGTGTATGAGTTATAAGTTGAAGATTTTTAAGCAGGCAGCTTATATGTTCCCTCAAAGAATTCTTGAAGTGTCAATATAGAGCTCCTTGGTATATGACAAGTTGCAGAGAAGTATTTTTTCTTTATCTAACTCTTGAGGTAAAAGAGTTTTTTGTAGCAGATGTTGAAGACTTGGGTTGAGGTTTTGTGTTTGGAAAGGTTACCTCATATTTAGTATTTTCAGAAAACTTCAAAAATTTCAGATTTTTTGATGTACCAGTTAGTTGAAGAATCTACTTTCTATGATTCTCTTGATTTTTGGATACATGCTTGTATTCGAAAAGGTGTTCCAATTCAGATCCTATCATTTGATTGAGAAGTGGAGTTAGCTAAAAGAAAGTTAAGTAGGTACTTTCACATTTCACCCGGGTAGAATATGAAAAGATATGAAGTATCAACTTGCAGCTTTTGGAGTTCTCAAGGTGAGAAGTTTGTCCACTTATGTTTCAAGTAAGAGTTGCAGATTCTTGGGAAGGATTTGTTTGAAGAAAAGTTTTACAACTTTGTAAGAAGCATGGACACTTGGAGACATTTAGGTAACAAATCAAACATTCAATCATGAAGGTTTGATAAAAGCAGATTCTACACAGGTATTTTGTTGAAGATATCATTGATCTTGGATGATCTTGATAGATCTTATATGATCTTCGATGATCTTGAATGATCTTGAATAATCATGAAAGATCTTGAGTATTTATGAGTCAATTGTCTATCCTTTGTTTGAGAAGGTTCTTAACATTTGGTATCAGAAACCTTACTGAAAGCATTTTAGGATTCATAACCTTTCTGCAACATAACAAGTATCTTCTTCTATCTCTCTGCAATACAAATCTGATAGAGCCTGAATCTTTGACTTACTTTCTCCAATGCTAAGAATGCAGAGTCATACCTACAGGTATTCCTATTTCAGGTATTCCTATATTTCCTTTGTCAGGTTCTCTTTGTGTTCCAGCTTTGAAAGAAGAAGGAAGAAGGAGAATGTTTGGAGAAATTTCATGTTAGGTGTTCCTATTCAGGAGAAGATTCTAGGGTTCTATTGAAGAGAAACTTGATATTTCATAGAGGTATGTTTGAGAAGTGCGCACATTTATGTTTATACCAGATTCTGAAGGAAAGAGGTATGAAGGATTTACAGATTAACAAGGATGAAGACATGATGACATCATAGATTTTTTTATGAGACTCATGAATTGTTTTCAGTTGATTTCAATTGATTTCAGATGAGTTGAGTTGAGTTGAGTTGACTTGAAATACAGTCAGAGATGAATCAGCTAGTGTTCATAATACACTAAGTTGTGAGTTGTCAATCACAAGTTCTAGGATTCAGTTCTTAATTTTGTTTAGTGTATTACATGACACAACAGAAGTACGTTGAGAAAGATTTCATAAGGTAAATGCAAATATGTGGAACCTAGTGTATGTTTTCAGGTTTGCGAAGATAGGAGATAGCAGGTTCAGAGTCAGTACTTGCTACATTTGTTGTCAAGCAGTGATTGCTTGATGAGAACACTATTGGATATCTAGTTTGCATATTTTCTCAAGTATTATGGTTCATATTAAGCAAGTTCAGGTTTTTTGAAGAAAAGGTTTGAAGCAATTTCAGGAATACAAGCTTCAAGATTGTGATAGTTTGCAGCTTATGAAGTTTAGAGATCCAGTCTAGATTGTACCAATATGACATTGCAGGGGGGATTGTTGGAAAACAATATCTTATTGGTTCAATTGTCCACAGTTTATAGCATAACTAACTGTCCTTATTAATCCCTCTACATGAAAACAACACGAGCGCTGTGGATAAGACAACTGACTGCCATCAAACCTAGCCGGGTTCAAGTCCCGTCGACGGCAACATCAACACAGCGAAAACAATATTTTGATAAATGTTTTTTGAAATAAAGATTTTTCGATGGATCGTGATAGCGATGGGTATTGCGTTTTTTCTTCGCATGAGTTTTTTGCTTTATTATGAGCTTTTCAAGGATACAAAATACTATATAAGAACAAACTTGGCCTCATTATATTCATCCAATACATGCTTCAACACAAGCTTTGGAAGCTTGATACCTCATTAGAGGTGGTGCTTCTTAGCACATGGGGCAGCTATGTTGTTACCTTGGAGCATGTTGAGGAGCAGCCATGGAGTTCTTCTTGGAGAAAAAGAGTGTGCTCACACTCTTGCTTATGGAGAGGCTATTAGCAGCTTGGTGGTGTGGATCAGCCATTCACATGATGTATTTGAAGATTGTCTTCTACATGAAGATTTCGGTTTACTTCAAAGACATTGGATGGTGGTTAACATAAGATCTGTATCTTATGTTAAGAATTCCGGTACATATTCTCTTTATGCACACAGGTACTACTTGGAGTTTATGGAGGCAGTAACATCCATATCAGGAGGAGTCCTATTCGGCATAGGTACAAGAGAATCAGTACGTGTATGCGTCATGCATATTTGGATGAGGTGTTAGAGAAGATATGTTCATATGAGTTTGAGGATTTCTGGCAACAAACTTGTTAGCATTCTTTGCTACTTTTGTAAGTATGTGATCTTTTCACACATATGTCTGACTTAGGGTCTTCCATAGCCTAAGGTTAGATGAGGGTTTGCTGATTATCAGTTTTAGACTGATCCTTCCTCTTTCGGTCACTCATATTCACTCTTCTACAACCTATTAGGTCACACATCTCATATATACTCAGATTTCTGTCCATACATCTGAATATGTTTATTACATTTGTACATTCACTCATCCATCTATTTCTATTCACATAGAGTGATTGAGAGTTTTGCTCCCACATTTTACATTGAACATTGGTATATATGATAGTGTGAGTAAGCAGTGGCTTACATAACACTTTACACATGTTGTCTAGTCTCTCTCTATCTTTGTCTCATCATTTGTATGATTAAATGTAGTATGTTCATTTTTTATCAATATTAGAAGATTGCTGGAATCTGTGTTGTAGATCCTGGACATATGGAACTTGGACCTATGGTATTAGTATTGGGCCTACTAAATTTCCAACACAGGGTGTTGAAAAACATCTTATTACACTTGCAAATATAGGTACTGAAGCTGATGTAGATGGTGTCAAAGATGGTGGTATTCTACAGATTCTTGTTCATGCTACAACTCCTATTGTACCTACTGTAGAGAAAATTCATTGGGATGGTAGCATTGATAGCCTTGATTGTCAAATGTGCCATTATTCCTCACACTCGCTCTTGTAGAAGAGCTAAGGATGCTTGGATACACTTACCACATTGTACTAGGCTAGGAATGAGGCTCATGTTGCTTACCTCCAAAAACAATTGGAGAGTGAGCATATGAATGAAGGTGATTCTATGGACAATTTTCTAATAGAGACCAAGGATATGAAGGAATAGTTGATTTCTGCTGATGTAGTCCTTCTTAACAGTTCACTTGTGTATACTATTCTGAATGGTCTTCTTGACTCATATTAGAGTTTTGCTTGATCAAATGAAAGGCAATACACATGCCTTAACATTTGAAGAGTTAGTTTCTGTTCTATTGCAGGAAGATCAATCTAGGCAGAACAGGTCTATTATGCATGTTGTTGATCAAGCTTTTCTGGCTAGTTAGAAGGGGAAAGGTAAAATGAAGCTCATCTACTAGTAAGTAGAAATCTGCAAATGCTACACATTTGAAGAAGGAAGATAAAGATGAGAGGAAATCAAAAAAGCAGAAATTGTTTCGCAAATACTATAAATGAAATGATCATGTCATGAAGAGGTGTCCAAAACTGATTGCTAAAGAGGCAAAGAAAAAAGAGGCCTGAATGGTTGTTGTAGAGGCCTCTACACCAAAAACAGAGTCTGCTAATCTTGTGCAGAATGAAGAATGGATGTTCATTTGAGCCATCTTTTCATGAGCAGTATGTCTATAGTAGACTCAGATGTTTGGTACTTTGATAGTGGGGAAACCAAACATATTACCTTGCAGTGTAGTTTCTTCACTTCACTTGAGCCTGCCCCTACAAGGAATACTGTCACATGTGCCAATAACTCCTATTATTGTATTACGGGAGTTGGTAAGATCATTCTCACTACTACATTGTCAGATGCTTTATTTGCGCCAAGCATCAAGAAAAATCTGTTATCAATTTCTACATTAGCCAAGATATTCTTGGTTGTGAAATTTGTTGATGACAAATGTACAATTCATGATCTGTCAAATGGTGACATGATTATTGCTTCTGGCATTTTATGTCATGGGCTGTATAAGCTCATAGGCTATGAAAAATTTGTGAATGATTCAACATGTGTAGTACATGATTCTTAGGCTATGTCAGATGCAACACTTTGGCATGCATGCTTTGGTCATTTGAATTTTGCTAGTTTGCTATGGCCGTAGAAATATGAAATGGTTTCATCTTTGCCTAATCTTGAGGCACCCGATAAACATTTATGTGAAGGCTGTATTTTGGGAAAAATGCAGTGTTCCTCCTTCCCAAAAGATGGTTCGGTTTGGGCTACTTAGAAATTGCAACTTGTTCATAATGATGTCTGTGGTCTTATGCAGACACCTTCTTTTGGGAACCCTCTTTACTTCGTAACTTTGACCGATGATTTTTCCAGGCATGCATGGGTATATCCATTGAAGGAAAACTCCGAAGTGTCTATGTGCTTCAAACAGTTTTTGGTTTTGGCTAAAAATCTATTAGCATGTAAAATGGGCACCCTCCATTCTGATCGAGGCAGGGAATATATATCTTCTGACTTTAATGCATTTTTGGCTCGACATGGGATAAAACATCAGTGCACAATGCCATATATGCCTCAAAAAAATGGAGTTGCTAAACGGAAGAACATGTCACTCATGGAAATGGCGAGGTGTATGGATAAGAGTCAGACCTTACCACATAGTTTCTGGCTTGAGGCTGTCATGTGTGCACCATATGTACTTAATAGGTGTCCCACTAAAACACTACAATCTATCACTCCATATGAGGCTTGGCATGGTCGCAAGCCATCTTTTGCTTATCTATGTATTTTTGGTTGTTTGGCATATGCATTAGTGCCTAAACAACATCGTAGATGATTGGATGATAAAGCAGTGAAATGCATTTTTGTTGGGTACAATTTTGAAACCAAGTGCTATCGTCTGTATCATCCATAGATAAAACTCATTCTGGTTAGTTGTGATATTTTTTTTGTGGAAGATGCTATTCAGCCATTACTTTCATGTATTAAGGAGACATCAATTAGCTCCAAAGAAATGTATGATACTTTGCTGCCTCTTTTTACAGGTGGACAATTTAGTGCTGGTCCTAATGAGGCAAATTCTCAACCTTTGCAAGTTTCATGTGATGATGTAGATCATTCCATTTTTTATGTAGATTTACATGATGCACTTCTTGACGAGAGATCTGACATTGAGTAGGCAAAAAATATGCCAAAATGGTTGGTGCAGACTTTGTGTGAAAAAAAATTAGATGGACCTCTATCATATTGTGCTCGTTCTGGCTTTCATAGTGCTTCTTTTGCATGAGATTACTATGCTATGGCTACCTCTAGTCTCTGTGATGTGCAAAGGGTTATGGACAAGAAAGAGGCTTTGATTTTGATGAAACCTTTGCTCCTACATGCCAAATGACTACTGTCCATAGCATCTGTGCACTTGCAGTTCATCATGGTTAGAATGTACATCAGTTGGCATTAAAACGTCATTTTTGAATGGTGCCTTGCATGAAGAAGTGTATGTTTTTCAGCCCCATGGCTTTGTGCATAAAGGGCATGAAAACCAAGTGTGCAGGTTGAAGAAGGCATTATATGGTTTAAAGCAAGCACCACATGCTTGGTATGAAAAGATACATGCCTATGTGATTGCACATGGTTTTGAGAACAATCCAACTGAAAGGACCTTATATGTTAAGCATGCTAATGATGTGCTTCGTATCATTGTTGTGTACATTGATGACATGTTGCTCATTGGTCCTCATGACAAGCAAATTGCTGATTTTAAGGCTGATTTTCATGCCTCATTTGAGATTTTTGATTTGGGGCATTTGCATCATTGTTTGGGAATTCAGTTTATGCAAGTTGATGGTGGAATGGCTTTGTGTCAAACGAAACATATTGACACATTACTGCAATATTTTGGCCTTGAAGACTGTAAAACTATGACCACTCCTATGGAGATAGGTTTATGATTGAGTCTTCATGATGCTTGAGATGCATTTGATGTTGTTCTCTATCACCAAGCTATTGGATGGTTGATTTACTTATGCATTACTCAGCCATATATTTAGTTTGCTGCCTCACAAATGGGTAGGTTTATGCATTGCTTAGGTGTCAAGCAATGGTAGGTGGTTAAGTGCATGTTTGCTACTTGAGTGGTACCTGACTACTTGGATTGTTTTATCCCAAGGGGGGATGACTACTGCCAAATTTACATGCTTTTTTGTTTCTAATTGGGCTGGTTGCTATGACACTCATGTGTCCACTAGTGGTTTTTGCTTCATGCTTGGTAGCTCATATATATCTTGGTTGAGCAAGAAGCAGCCTTTTGTGGCCACTTCCAATTGTGAGGTTGAGTATAGGGCAGCTTTCATAACTACTATTGAGTGTGCGTGGCTTAGATGCCTTATGGATGATGGTCAGTCTTCTGCCACCACTATCTTCATTGACAGTGAGAGCGCATCGACAGTTGCAAGGAACCCTGTGTTCCATGCTCGCACTAAGCACATTGAGGTGCATTATCATTATGTCAGGGAGAGGTCCTCTACTGGAGAGATCAGCTTGGCATATGTGCTCACATAGGAGAACATTGCAAACCTTTTCACAAAGGCTCTGCCTAGGGAGAAGTTTGAAGCTTTTCGCAAAGCTTTGGGCTTACTTCCTTTTGTGGATTGATTCGACATAGCTTAGCACTTCCTTATACATGAGTGCCAACTCCTTGTTCACTGCATCACTCCCAGGGGGGATTTGTTGATATATTTTAGGTAGTGATGTGTGTGAACACACTAGGACCACCAGGGCACTTTTTTCCCCTCTTTAGGAGGTTTTTTTCCCCCGGCTTGTATATAAGCCTATTGCCCTAAAGGATCACTTATCTTTGTACATTCTAGTGGTAATACATTCATTATTGTGTGTTGTGCTCCAAGCTTCTTCTTCTTCCTTGTGTTGTTCACATGCTTCCACATACATTTAACTCCACAAATGCATGGGTCTTGATTTGCAGATTTTATCCTTCATTCCACCTTATAAACGTGGCTTAATTTGATTGGAAATTATTTGGTTTCCTAGCTATTATTGAACTTAGCATATCTTCCTGGTGCACTATGTTAAAACACGTATACGTGATAGAATTGGGAAAAATACCCTCTCAAAGCATTTGCTCATAACAAATGAGTGCTTCTTGGACATAGCCACTTTCTACATATCTTTTTAGGTTCAATGTGTAATTTTCCCCAATCAGTTTGTGAGGACATATTAGCACAAGAAAAGGTCCATTATCAATGTTACGTGAAACCAAATTTGTTATAAGCCCCTACCTCTCTACCTCTACTTGGATTTTCCTTGCTTTCTCAATGGCTCCTTCTCCCTATTCTATGTAACATTGAAACCCAATGTCTCATGGAAGGAGTAACCACATAGAGGCCTATTATCATGTCATCCCAGAGAAGGTTTTGGCCAAAGAAGTGGACATCACATACATCAACAATAAGGAGCAAGTGTTGACATTATGTCCAAACTCTTGGATGCATAAAATAATATAGAAGTTCAATGAAATTGAGAGCATTGGTGTTGATATAATAGTTGGTTATGTATAACAATCTATCATATTTTCTCTCGTGGATATTCTTGTTGGTATGGATAGAACATCTTCTTGCTCCATGGACACCCAAGTTCAAGTACTATGCTCTCTCAACATGTAGACATGCTATTTATCTTTTGTGGCCCATTTTTGACATCGTGAGCCCAGTGTGGTTATAGTTCTAGGCAACCATACTTGGCTCTAGTGCAAATGGGCACAATCCCCTAGAGTTGAAGAACATGTAACTAAATTTGTTTTATGTTGTTGCTCTGTCTTCCTCTCTAGGCCTACATTTTGAGTGGTCTATTTTTGTTTTCTTTCTTGCTGTTATGCATGCCTTTCTTATTTCACTTTTCAAAACCTATGATAGAAAGCACTTATGGGCCATAAATGTTCATTTTCTCCTCCTTGCAATTCTATACAACAATGCTAGTTTGCAACAAATAAATAGAGAGAGAGGGAGGGAGAGAGCAAGCCAGGGAGGAAGAAAAAGAGAGCAACATAAGAATCTCTTCTTTTCCACATATAATGGAAACACTTATTATTGAGGTTGCAACTTATGCTTAATGTAATTTGTGTGACCAACGAAGTGTTGAAGTTTTTTCCATATAGAAATAAGCATCTTGAACACCCATAAGCAAGAGCCAATCTGTACTTGCATTGCTCTGATAGAGAGATAAATAAGCTAAAAGTAATTAATGGGGCTCTCCAACCTCTACAATAGTGTGCAAAAAATCTTCTCCATAACATTCTACCACAAGCTAACAAAGAAGAAAGCAATCTCACACAACTCTTAGTCTAGTAGTGGAGGTGACTCTGAAGGAGGATTTCTAGTTCAAGTAGTGACTAAGGCACAAACTACCAAGAAGAGAGAGCTATGTCAAGGATAATAAAAGTGACCTAGGCTCTAATTGTCAAGGTAACCAAGGTAAAATAAAGAGAAAATCATGGAAAATTAAGAGGGAGAGAGAAGGCAAAAGCAAATATTCAAAGAAGTTATAAGACTTTTTAAAGACTTACTCTAGAGAAAAAGAGAAGAGACCAATAAATGCAACAAGGATCTATTTTAGCTTAACCTTTGACCAAGTAAATGAAGACTTTGTTAAAACCTTATCAAGCTAGGACTATTTAGGTGCCAAATATGGAACAACATGAGCAACTATATCCTAATCCCAATGAGGATATAGAGAGGTGTCAGCTTTCTAAACAATTTATAGAGACTTCTCAAGAAATGATGGAAAAAGACCAAGTCCTTGAGGATACAAGGATCTCTGATGAACAATCTATGGATAAAATGATATGGAAAGAATTAGGACCGATGAAGGAGACTCAGTTCAACTTTTAGAGGAAGATGAATGTGTAGAGGCAAGATAAATACCTATATACAAATCAAAATCAACAAGAATGAAATAAGAACTTGTAAATAACATGTAAGATTCTATTGAAAGATCTTTGAACCAGAACCCTTATTTGCAAGAATTGTGTATAGATAATGACAGAGGGAAGGAAGAGAAAAATCAAGAAGATAAAGATGGAAAAATCATACCAAAATAAATACTTCACATTCCCTTAAACAAAATAGGTGGATATTGTGAGGGAGAGGAAGTTCAAACATTTCTACTTATAAAATATCATAGATACAAAGTTCAAGTCATTCTGGATAGTGGAGTAGGAGTGGCTATCATTGAAAAATGCATATGGGAGAATTAGAGTAAACATAAATTAAGAGGTACTAGATTAAAGCTTTAATTGTCTAATGGGCACATGAAGAAACGAATTGGGTTGGTAGTAAAATCCACTTTGAAGACATTTTGAACATACTATAGCTATTATTGAATTCCCACAATTGAAGACATATGGTTCATACTTAGGTGGCCATTTCTTAGAGAGCTCTGCATTGTTCAAGATTGGGGTAATAATTGTCTCTACCTTCAATATGAAGGAAATATGACAAGATTCAAATCAAATATCAATCACATCATGATATGCTCCCAAGAGACTAGAGGAAGGTGCATGTTGAAGCTCAAGGTCAAGCACATGCATATATAAAAATAGTGATTTTTATCACTAGAAATAATTGTAAATACCATTTTCTATTTTTACAACTCCATTTTGTTCAAGCCAAGGAGTCCTTGAGCTTGAGGAGTATTAGATGTATCATACTATCAATTTTCATAATTTTTAGATTTCGTTTGAGCCCCCAAATAAGCCCGAGAACCTTATTTTTAACTAGGTCGGACACTAGGTCTGGATAGGGCCAAAACCACTGAAAAACTATAAAAAGGGCTGGAGAGCTCATTTTTGGGTAGCTTGTTGTAGATTTCAGCTTTGTAAGAGATTTCTTTTGTAATCGAAGCTTTCCATTGTTCCACTCTTTGCTCTTAGCTTGTGCGCGTGTGTGTGTATGTGTGTGCATGCTTGTGTGCTTTCACTCATGCACTTGTGCACTTCACTTGCTCTTGGTCTTCATACCGGTCCTCATGTCTCCACGGATTGACATTTATGAGGTGTATCAGTGTTGAAACTCAAGGTCAAGCACATGCATAAAAGCGCATCAAGGAAGTGGAGACACAAGAAGAAGGAGCAAGTAGGGAGCTCCAAGAAGCACCTGTCAAAATTTTCAGAAGAAATCCCTATAAAAATAGTGATTTTTATAAGTAGAAATCATTGTAAATACCATTTTCTATTTTTACAACTCAATTTTGTTCAAGCCAAGGAGTCCTTGAGCTTGAGGAGTATTAGATGTATCATACTACCAATTTTCATAATTTTTAGATTTCGTTTGAGTCCCCCTAATAAGCCCGAGAACCTAATTTTTAACTAGGCCGGACACTAGGTCTGGACAAGGCCAAAACCACTCAAAAACTATAAAAAGGGCTGGAGAGCTCATTTTTGGGGTAGCTTGTTGTAGATTTCAGCTTTGTAAGAGATTTCTTTTGTAATCGAAGCTTTCCATTGTTCCACTCTTTGCTCTTACCTTGTGCGCGTGTGTGTGTATGTGTGTGCATGCTTGTGTGCTTTCACTCACGCACTTGTGCACTTCACTTGCTCTTGGTCTTCATACCGGTCCTCACGTCTCCACGGATTGACATTTATGAGGTGTATCTCCTCACGTTGGTACTCACCATTGTGCTAGAGTGACACCAAATTTGTGGCGCCGTTGCCGGGTGTCACTCTAGCACAATGGTGAGTACCAATGTGAGGAGATACACCTCATAAATGTCAATCCGTGGAGACGTGAGGACTGATATGAGGACCGAGAGCAAGTGAAGTGCACAAGTGCGTGAGTGAAAGCACACAAGCATGCACACACATACACACACACGCGAACAAGGTAAGAGCAAAGAGTGGAACAATGGAAAGCTTCGATTACAAAAGAAATCTCATACAAAGCTGAAATCTACAACAAGCTACCCCAAAAATGAGCTCTCCAGCCCTTTTTATAGTTTTTGAGTGGTTTTGGCCCTGTCGAGACCTAGTGTCCGGCCTAGTTAAAAATTAGGTTCTCGGGCTTATTTGGGGGCTCAAACGGAATCTAAAAATTATGAAAATTGGTAGTATGATACATCTAATACTCCTCAAGCTCAAGGACTCCTTGGCTTGAACAAAATGGAGTTGTAAAAATAGAAAATGGTATTTACAATGATTTCTTGTGATAAAAATCACTATTTTTATAGGGATTTCTTTTGAAAATTTGACAGGTGCTTCTTGGAGCTCCTTACTTGCTCCTTCTTCTTGTGTCTCCACTTCCTTGATGCGCTTTTATGCCTGTGCTTGACCTTGAGCTTCAACACTCCCCCCCCTCTTGAGTCTGTCGTCCCTGACAGACCCTTGTTGTAGTGGTTGTTCCATGTAGTACGTTGAGAGGTAGTGTTCTTTACATTCAACACGAGCGATCCATCTTCCCAATGTAGCCTGATCGTTTGTCTGCTAGCTCTTGTAGTTTGTAGTCCCTTTGTATGTACTTCTTCCTTGTATTCCATCTTGATGGTGCATTTGTGAGCTTTCCAAAACTGCTAGTTGCTCAAAACTGCTAGTTTGCAACTCTCGGTGGTGGATGGCTTCCTTGCTCTTGTAGTGGTCACCCTGATGTCCTCTGATTCTTCCAAAGATGGCTTTCATAGTTTTCATGCCAAGTACTTGTAACCCATAATGGATGATGGGTCAGTGCATTAGTGCATGGGTTGGACGAGATATGTGCCTTGTGCATGGCCTTGTAATATAGCCCTATGCATGCGTACTTGGAAAATGCATGGGAAGAAGTATGGTGCAAGAAATTGGGTCTTGAGCGAAGTGCTCAAGGGTATGCCGACGAAGAGGTTTCCCAATCTATCATGGTTATAGTGTTATTGAAGCATGCATATCTTACCATGTTGAAAGGTTTGTTGATCTTCATCTCTCCGTGTTGTACTCCATCATGATGATTGACCATCAGCTTGTCTTCCATTGTCGATGGTTCGCATTGGGGATTCGTCAAACACACAATCCCAATTTTTCTTTTGTTTATTTGTTTGTTTTTTTTTTTTTAACAAGGTCACAAAACAAGGAGAAAGATGTTAGTATCAATAAAATATTTTACATATGTCCAATGTGTTGCATGTGCTTGGGATTCTCAATTGTGTCTATGCACGGCCGTGTAATGTGGCTACCTAGATTAATGCATACTTTGGAAATGCATGACCTGAATGGTGCAAAAGACAAGGTTATGCCAAAGGCACATGGTTGTTGGTCGAGGCTTTTTGATGTTAATTCTAGACTTGATGCAATCTTTGTTTGGAGGTGTCGATTGAATCTTGCAATGATGTAATCCTCCTTATAGGGATCCATTTGAGAATGGTACGTGGCTTTGTGGAGATCACTTCTGGCCCCTTCATCGTGGAATGGTGTCTAAAAGTTGGTATCCAGCTTGTTTGGCTCTTTGATTTTGTGGAAGCTGCTAATACTTTTGGCTTCGAAACCCATACCCTTTTTGGTTGCCTTTTTATGATTGTCGAAGAGGTGGGTTGATCTGCTTTGGTTCTTTGTGCCTGGTGTTGACCCTTGCTTCTCCATGGCGTCTTTGTGGAAGCTTTGCTTGGGAGGGAGATTTGTGGTGTTTGTCCATGTAAGAGTGTCTTGGGTACCCACATTTGTAATCGCCCATGTTGAGCTGCAACTAACTTCTTTGGCACCCAAATTCGTAGGTTATCATGGTCGGCCTCCCTCGATTGCTTTGGTACCCAAATTTGTTGAAGATTGTAGGATTGAGCTGTCCTCGTTTCTTGGTGCTTCTTTTAGCATGGTTGACTTGCTTGATTGGGAAAGGTTGTGGCAAGGCTGGTGGTTGTTTTCCTTTTTGTACCCAAATCTGCTTCATGCCCTAAGCTTCTTTCTTCTTGAATTTCGTTTGTCTACTTGATATAGCAGATGTCATCTTTGCATGCCTCTTTGGTTGAGTTACACTTGCATTAATATGTTAAGAAGAAGAGGGGGTTGCTGCCCTTTGAGCTTGTGCTTCCATGATTGAGTTCTTTGGCTTCGTAGGGTTTTTGACACACACAACATTTCGTTTATGAAGATTAGTTTCAGAAGAACTAAGAGAATGTGTGACCTTTGGATTTGTGAGCATGCGATTGTCTAATTCTAATGTAATACATTGTTCATGTGCCCGAACTTGAAGGATTTGACTTCTTAGGTTCAAGTTGACTGCATGGTCATAAATCCAATCTTGACCCAAGACAAGTGGCTCTATAATGTCTTCATCATGACATACTAGCATTTTGACTTTCATTGGAACATCTTGAAGGTAGATGGGAAGTTCCACCTCTCCCAAACAAGGGGTTTCCACACCTCGCAAACCTATGAGATAGGCTTCTATAGGCTTTATGTTCAATTGTAAGTCTTGATAGTAGGATAGTCTAACGGCACTAGTTGCTGCACCTGAGTCAATCAATGCTCTCACAGTCCTTGCATTCTTCCCTTGTCCTACCGCTATGGTCACAAAAGGACGTCGATCACTTATTTGAGAAGCAATTGTACTTGATGTTTGACACATGGCCATGTGGTATCTTGGGGCCTCAACATTGACATCTAGGCCTAGGCATCTTAACTTATTTCTCCTAATGCGTTCTCTAGCCTCAGCCTGTGCTTCTTCTCTAACCCTTAATTCTTCTTCTTTTCACTTCTTAGCAGTGTTGAGTCTCTTTAGCATATCCGCAGTAAGAAGTTCTTGATATAGCTTGACTCGACAACCACTGATATAGTTTGGCAGGATATCTCCCTCTAGTGTGGCCAATTGAACTGCACCGCTAGTGGAAATTCTATTGATGATCATGGGTCCATATCCTCTTTTTTCCGATTTACGGGCATGTTGCTTTAATGTATACACCAACACCAGGTCTCCCTCTTTCAAGCCTTTATCCTTGATATGTGCATCAAAGTATGCCTTTTGCCTTTTCTTTGCATCATAGATGCCTGTAGCCGCTCGTAACCTTGTCTCACCTAAGCGTTCTAGCTCAAAGATCCTAGAGGATAATTCATGTCCATTCCACTCATGCTCTTGTGCTACTTTTAAAGTTGGGATTAGGAAGTCCAATGGTAGCACAACATTCTGTCCGAAGACCATCTGAAATGGGGTGGCATTGAGTACCGTTTTATAGGCAACTCGGTAGGCCCAAACAACATGATGAAGTTGTTTGTCCCAGTCAGAGCGTTTGTTATTTACTAGTTTTGTCAATACATTACATAGGATTTTGTTTGTGCTCTCAACTTGTCCGTTAGCTTGTGGATGATAGGGGGCAGACTTCTTATGTATCACCAAGAATTCTTGGAGAAGATTTTCAATTACTTCATTCAAGAAGTGTGTGCCTCTATCACTTACTAACTCTATTGGTAATCCGTATCTCGTGAACACATTCTCAAATAAGAACTTTGCCGTTGTTTGAGCACCATTCTTCGTTGTGGCTTTGAATTCTACCCACTTTGTAAGGTAGTCCGTGGCTACAATAATGTATTCTGCATGGGAGTTTCTAGCTGGGGGGTTAATAGGACCGACAAAGTCTATGCCCCACTTCGAGAATGTACGTCCTCCCATCATTGGCCTCAAAGGCATCTCACCTTTTCTAATTGGGTACTGGGCACGTTGGCATGTGTCACATTTCTTCACATAGGTATGTGCATCCATATGAAGAGTGGGCCACCAAAGTCCTGAGAATAGAATAGTCTTAATTACTCTATCAGGACCAAAATGTCTGCCTGCGACACTGCTATGGGCAGTTTCTAAGACCTTCAAGTAGTCTGATTCGTGAATGCACAATCTTAATTAACCATCTTTTCCTCTCCTATATAGGTTGTCTCCTACGAAGGCGTAGTCTTTAGCCTCTTGCTCCATGCTTCGTTTCCTTGCTAGACTAGCCTCTTTGGGTAAGGTTCCCGATCTCATGAATTCTACCAATGGAGCACTCCAATGTGGAATTAATGACACGTGATAAAGGGTGGCATGCTCCACGGGGGGTCTCTCTTTGCACATTGGACAATTCTTAATCCACTCATGAATTTCGTTGTTTATGCTAGGCCAATACACTCCCAAACGTTTTAGATTATGCAATGTTCGTTGATTAGAATAGTGATTTCCTAGCAATCCTTCATGGGCTTGTTGCAACCAACTGCTATGTTCATCGTCCTCGATGCAACAAGCTAGAACACCTTCCGTATGTTGTTTATACATGCTTCCTGCCAATATTTGATAGCTTTGTGATTTTACAATTTCATCTTTTTTTGTTTTTACATTCTTATTTGCGAGTCCGAAGGTTAGGACTGGTACCAACTTATTTGCCCATTTAGGAATGACTTCTAGATTGAACAGATAAGCGTCGGGCAATTCATCAGACACTCCATGCGGTGGCTCTCCTGAAGTGATGCGAGAAAGGTGATCCGCTCTGAGGTGGGTCTTACCTTTCCTAACAACCACTTCAAAGTCATATTCCATTAGTAAGAGGAACCATCTTACTAAGCGTCCTGTGTTGCAAGGTTTATTGACCAAGTATAATAAAGATTGATGATCAGTGAAAAATTTGAACTTGTTGGCCAATAGATAGTGTCTAAATTTCTTCACAGCATATACCATGCCTAAACCTTCTCTTTTGGTTGTGGTGTAGTTTCGTTCAGCAGCATTCAACTGCCTGCTAGCATATGCTATAGGCAAATCTAAATTCCCTTCACCAGTTGGTTGTGACAGCACACATCCTATTGCATAATTGGATGCATCCACGTGTACATGGAATGGCTTATTCCAATCAGGAGTGGTCAGTATTGGTGCTGTGCACAAGCGTCTCTTCAGCTCATTGAAGGACTTTTCGCATTCATCGTTCCACTCAAAGTTTGTCAACAATGCATAAAGAGGTTTAGCTATGATTGCATACATGTGAATGAACCTACGGTAATATCCACAATGGCCCATGAAGGCTTGTACCTCTTTAACATTCCTTGGCCTTGGCAACTCCGCTATGGCTTTTACCTTGTCCTCATCTGTCGATATTCCATTCTTAGAAACAATATGACCTAATATTTTACCTTGATGTACCATGAACACACACTTCTCTGGGTTCAGACACACTCGATATTCCCTACACTTGTTGAAGATCTGTCTGAGCTCAGGGATGTGGTATCTTCGCTCTTGGGAATGAGCACATAAATCGTCCACATATACTTCTAAGCTCTTTCGCAAGAACTCTTTGAAGACATGACACATGAGTCTTTGGAATGTTGCAGGTGCATTGGTGAGCCCAAATGCATCACACGAAATGCAAAGATCCCCCACTCTGTGGCAAAAGATGTTTTATGTTGATCTTTTGGGGCAATGGCTACTTGATTGTAACCTGAAAATCCATCAAGGAAGCTGTAAACCTCCCTGCCTGCAACACGTTCCAATAAATGTTCAGTGATTGGAAGCGGATAACTATCTCTTATCGTGGTGGCATTAACTTTTTTAAGGTTAATACACACACATAAATTTCCATTCTTCTTGGGCACCACTACAATGGGAGACACCCATTCAGTATGCTCAATCTCATAGATGAACCCAACTTCAATCAATCTATCAATTTCTTCTTTTATTTTGGCGGCATAAGTGTCATTATATGTGTAGGGCTTATGTTTGGTGGGCTTGGCATCTGCTATCATGGGGATCGTATGAGAACAAATTTTCGGATCTACTCCCTTCAAGTCTCTATAGTGCCATGCAAACACATCCCTGTATTCCCTTAATAACGCTACCAACTCTACTTCCTCTTCTTTACTTAGATCATCTCCTATGTATGTACATTTCTCTTCATTCTCTTCGTTGGTGACTACGATTTTTTTGGTCTTTTCTTTATTATCATATGCTTCTTGTATTGTGGCCTCTCTCTTAGGCATTCGTACCAAAATTTTTCGGTCTTCCACTTCATATTTTTTGAAATTTTCTAGTACTTCAAACAATGGTTCCTCCTCGTCCTGTTTTACTACTTTTCTTTTCTTTTTCTTTTGAATACCTTCACTCCCATCCTTTGAATTTACCGTTTTGATGCTTGTAAGAGGTTCTTCTTCTTTTTGTGTAAATACTCCTATGTCTTCTAGATAGTGCTCTTCTGAAATAAAGCAACTATCCATCACAATGGACTCTAGATAATCATCAATCTCTTCTTCTTCTATGAAGTCACTAGAGTCACATTCTTCTAGCAAGGGCTGACACATGAACACTGAAATATCATAACCCTCCTCATCACAATGAGATGTCCATTGTTCTTCATTGACAGCAATGTCCATGGTGGCTAGGATTTCTGCCCAACCATGAGGCTCAAATTCCTCACCTGGAAATATCATCGGCATATAGGCTGGGTCTCGAACTGGTCTATCCCCTTGAGAAGTTCCTTTCTTGCCTTTAAGCATTTTTCCTCTTCCTTTGCGACCTTGCACATCCACAAATGAGTATCTTTATGCATCGAGGATGTATCAGATGAACTTTTAGAATGCAGAGAGATTGAATCTTCTTGCTCCTTGTGGATAGGATTCCACTATAGGGGTGGTACATCTCTGAAGGTGTAATTCTTCAAATTGACCTTGGTTGTGACCCCTAAGTGCTGCAAGTATAAGGAGTTGGTTCCCCAATCCTGTACAATTTGCAGTTGTCGTAGGAAAGGCCTCCCTAGGATCATCTCGTAGACATTATTTTTCTCAAAGTCACATATAGCAAATGTGTGTTCAAACTCTACACCACAAGTGGTTAGAGTTATCCCTTCGAGCAATCCTAGAGGTCTTTCCACATGGCCATCAGCCATCTGAAGCTTCATTCTAGTTGGTCTTAATGTGGGCTTGCCCCATCGCTTCCACAAGGAGGTGGTTGCAATAGCAGCACCAGCACCTGAATCTATGATCGCTATTTTATCAAGAGGTATCTCTAGAACTTTCTCTTTAGAGCCTGCTTTTGGCATTTTGGAATCAAGTTCAGGAACCTGATCCTTCACGTGATTCTATAGCTCAGGTTTCGCTTTGAGCAGCTCTTCTACGGTGAGATGACATTGAACTTTAGTGTTCTTCATGACATCAGTGTTTCTTGGAACCACTGAGTCCTCATTTCTGATTAGTATTGTGGGAGCTCTGATATGGAGGGATTCAGATTCCCATGGGCCTATGAATTGTGGCAACTCTTGTAAGGAATTAGATTCAAAATCTAATTGTTCATCTTCTTGTTGCTCTGTTTGGTCTCCATAAATAGATGGAATGTCTTGGGGAAATTGATCATGAAGGTCGTCAATCTCAAGAATAGGAGGGGGAACATCCTTCTCATTGGCCCATTTCTCTTCTTGTATTTCCCGCAAGAACTTTTGAGTGTGCTGTTGAATTGAAAGAGGTTCTCCATCATCTACGGAGTCAGGAACATAGACTTTCTTTGGTGACGAGCTTTCTCTTTCAATAGTTAGTTGAGCCTGTGGAGGTAAAGAAACTTGCGAATTATTTACCAACTGCTCTAATCTTTCTAGTACGCCCTGGAAGTGCAAACCCGGCGTGATAGCATTCGTCTGATTGAATGATTGATTGGCCTCGAACATAGCTTGAGCTAGTTCCACCATTTTAATGCACATTTTTGTTTGTTCAATCTCTAAATCTACTCTAGGGTAGCTCTTGTCTAGGTTTGCAGGTGTTGGCCCTTCTTGAAGTCGCGCCTGGTATGCCTTGAACATCATGTCCAAGTCTTCTGGGGTTGGATCTACAAGAACAGAACCTGATTGTGGTGGTCTATTTACAATGGTCGGTGGGTGGGGATGAGGTGGTGTGGATGGAGTTTTGACTTGCAAGGGGCTTTGAGAGGCAATATCTTCTATTTTTGTTTTTGCATCTTTCAGGCTTTCTTCTAGTTTGGATAACTTTTTAGTCCACTTACGATTGGTTTTCTCTCTAGTATCCTTCCAGGTTCTCGTTTTCCTCTTACTAGGCTCTCCTGATTCACTTGGCTCTGATTGCTCAGCTAGTTTAGCTTTTTGTAAGGTTTGTGACCTGGTAACTGCATGTATAGGAGCCACATTATCACTACTGGAGCTTGAATCCCTTGCTAGGCCTACTACATTAACGGGTGTAGCCTTTGGTGCACTAGAGGGATGTCCGGGACAATCTCTCAGGAGCTGTTCTTTGCCACACTCTAGAAACACGACTTGTATTGTGAGGTTCTGCCCTTGTATCGGAGCTAGTGTGTGGGGTGATTGTTGTCCTGGTATAGGTTGAGGTTGGCTATATCCTCCATGTTCATATGGTCTAGTTGCTCCTCGTGGTTCTGGACATGGGCTGTACCTAGGAACTTCTCTACCTTGTTCTCTAGTAGGGTACCCATATGGTCTACATTGGGGTGGTACAAACAGTAGTGGTTGTCTATTCATTGGATAGTTTTCGGTGTTGTAGTTGACGTACTTTTGCTCACTATAAGAGTACATGTTAGGCGCTTGAGGTGGTTGTCTATCGTAAGGGTAAGGTTGTGATAACCCTAATGCTTCTCTGGTGCAGACATGAGATGGATGATCCCCACCGCAAAGTGTGCAACTTCCTAACATTGGCACTCTCAAGGAGGAGTTCTGGGAGTTCCTTTGTCCTTGTACTCCTAATTTCTTGGCCACTAACTCTGTCACTTCCTCCACATAACTCGAACTAGAAGTTTCCTTGCTCCTTGTATCCTCTGATTTGGTAGGATCCTGTGTGGTTTTGAGATCCTCAGCTAAGTTGTCTTCCAAATCTATGCACTCCTGAAGACACTCACTTAGGGTTTGTAGTCATTTTACGTATACTAAGACTCTCAATGTTCCATTGGTTAGTCCTTCTAAAAATAACGATATCATTTTTTGTTGAGAAGGTCTCTCTGTCATAGGGCATCGGGTTATGTATTGCTTAAATCTTCGTGCTGCATTTTTTACTGTCTCGTTAGGAGCTTGCTTGAAGCTATGTAGTAAGGAGGACGAAGTGTGCTTGATCCCTCGCTTAGTGAATTCCCAAATAAGTTCTTGGAAGAATTGTTCAATATGTTCAAAGCAACTTGGATCCAAGGATTGAAACCAGGTCAAGGCTATTCCTGTGAGGGTTAGCCCAAAGGATTCATATTGCATGAAAAAGTCATCCACTTTCTCCGCTCGCAATACCTGCTTGAATTCTGCAATGTGATCATAGGGCTCTCCTGTGCCATCGTAACGATTTCGCATACATTTGGCCAGTTGGATTGGTCTCAGTCTTCTCTCGGGCTCTGGGGATCGAGTTATGATGGGGACACCTTGGGGCGGTCATGTCCTAAAGGTAGGTCTATTCATATTTCCCATTCCTTGGCTAGTGTGGCTGTGGGGGTTAATTCCTGGCATGGGGAATTGATCATGTGGTCTATTGGGTATACTACCTTGGCTCGTTTGTCTTAACATCACATTTTCTGTTCTTTGCTGGGTCTCGAATGGGTTTTGTGAGGTAGTTGCCTGATCTCAAGCTAACTCTCCTCTTTCATAAATCTGATCAGGATTTTCAGTTACTACATATATCTAGCCCATCTTGTCCCTATAAAATCCACCTTCATACTTGACAGTTGGACTTGGAACTATCTCAAATTTTGTAGTGTTTATCATTCTTGCAACTGATCTGTGTAGACCACCGAGGTAAATGGGTATTCCTTGCAAGGTAGTGGATATATATTGAAGAGACATCCGATATTCGCCTTCCACTCTAGACATAAAACCTTCCCTAGGTACGGAACTATGCATGTCTTCAGAAACCACGAGTCTCTCCCAGTTAAGTGACATTTTTGACTCACTTGTCTATGAACTCAGCACGCAGTGTTAACCCCCTGAGTTGTGAGTCCCTGACTTGGTTGTGCAGTTGAACTTAGTTTCAAGTGATTTGGTACTTTATCTTCCTAAGTGTCTACTTGGTCTTAGGTTCCTAAGCCTTGTCTGCAAGTCCACAATTGTCCTTTGAATTGCTCAAAATCTTGTGGAACCCCTTGCTTCGTAGTCCAACCTGAGGGTCAACTTAAAAATACCCTATCTAATAATCTTGCTATCACCATAACCAGTCGATGTTTTTGTTGTACTCCCCACGAGCTTTCCAACAAACCCAAGATCACTCCGAACGGATTTCGTATGAGAAAGTTATGCCAGTTCAGGGTTCTGGGGGTTAAAACAGGGAAACATGACCTCTCAGGAATTGCTCCAAAACAAGCGATACACGATACTTAACAAGTATCGTAATACTTGGAAGCAGACGATACACGACACTTGCCTTGCCACGATACACGATATCTCATCTAAACGATACACGACACTTGACACAGGAGTAGATCCACGATACTCGATACCCGACAGATATCGTGAGAGAAATTCAACGATACACAATATTGCACAAGTATCGTCAAGAGGTAAAAACATGATACACGATACCCGATACTTGGATAAAGTCACAATACACGATACTTGACTAGTATCGTGAAAAAATCACGATACACGATACACGATACTTGCTAGGTATCGCGATTAGGGATCTCACGATACTCGATACTTGGTAAGTATCGCGATCAGGGATCTTACGATACTCGATACTTGGCGAGGTCAGGTATCGCGATACTCGACCACAGGAGACCACAATACTTAGGTATCGCGATACTTGACCGCGGGAGAACACGATACTTGGATCGCCTTGTGTCCTCCTTGTCATTCCTATGTGTCTGTAGATGCAAAATTTCCCTTCAAACCCGCGATATTGCACTCACAATACTTGGCGCAGGCTATGTCACATCCGAGGTTTTTCACTCAATTTTTTGATGTTTTATGTGGATTTCAAGGCGATTTCTCCATCGTATTAGTTTTGAATGCGTTTTATGCTTCCTGCTCGCAGCCAAAGGTGAAAAACGAGATGAATGTACAACCGAAAGTGAAGAAAATATGAGAAGATGAAGGTGGGGAAGATGGTGGTGATGATGAAGATGGAGATGAAGAAAAACTCAGAAAGTGAACTAAAAATGGTGATTTCTTTACCTTCCAACGTCGCTACTCTACGTCTTACCGTCACACGCTCGTCCTCCAAGCTCTCTCCCCGGTAACGGCGCCAAATTTGGTGTCACTCTAGCACAATGGTGAGTACCAACGTGAGGAGATACACCTCATAAATGTCAATCCGTGGAGACATGAGGACGGGTATGAAGACCAAGAGCAAGTGAAGTGCACAAGTGCATGAGTGAAAGCACACAAGCATGCACACACATACACACACACACGCACAAGGTAAGAGCAAAGAGTGGAACAATGGAAAGCTTCGAATACAAAAGAAATATCTTACAAAGCTGAAATCTACAACAAGCTACCCCAAAAATGAGCTCTCCAGCCCTTTTTATAGTTTTTGAGTGGTTTTGGCCCTGTCCAGACCTAGTGTCCGGCCTAGTTAAAAATTAGGTTCTTGGGCTTATTTGGGGGCTCAAATAGAATCTAAAAATTATGAAAATTGGTAGTATGATACATCTAATACTCCTCAAGCTCAAGGACTCCTTGGCTTGAACAAAATGGAGTTGTAAAAATAGAAAAGGGTATTTACAATGATTTCTAGTGATAAAAATCACTATTTTTATAGGGATTTCTTCTAAAAATTTGACAGGTGCTTCTTGGAGCTCCCTACTTGCTCCTTCTTCTTGTGTCTCCACTTCCTTGATGTGCTTTTATGCCTGTGCTTGACCTTGAGCTTCAACAGTGCACCATGAGGATATAGCCATAGACTCACAATTAGAGACATAGAGTTTGATGATGATGCTCAATTATGGATATATAAGCCCAAAATGAGTGATAAATAATATCTGAGGCTAGAAGATTGTATATTGAAAGACAATTCCAAGATCCTAGTTACACTCCAACATATTTTGATGATAAGGACTTTGATCCTTATGGATGGGAGAAAAAATAACTACTCTTGATGTAGCAACTTGTGAGCAGACTTCTCTGAAAATGTACGGCTCTAAAGGTTTTAATGTTTTACCCTTAAACATGATCAACGTCATCATCCAAGAGCACAACCAAGATGAGCAAGAGCTTTTATAGGAATTCTAAATTGGATATGATATTAAAGCTTGATTCTCATAGATATAGAAACTTGAACCATGAAGAAGAGAGATATACAAAAGTTTAGAAGGAAAAGCAAGAAGAAGTCTTGAATGTGTGTGCACGTTTCAAGAGGTATAACGCTGAAAAAAATTGATTTTCCAGAAACAAAAAGGGGAAGCTAAAGAAGGCCTATCATATGACAACAAAGGTCAAGTGAAACAAGTGATGATTTTTGGAGTTTGAGCTCTACCGAAGCACACAAAAAGCACAAGGTGGAAGAAGAAGAAAATTGCATCAAAACACAATACTGAATGTATTACCAAGTGAAAACACAATACTGAATGTATTACCAAGTGAAAGATATGTGAAACATTGGGATTACAGGCATGTATACAAGCTTGGGTCCTAAAGAGGGTAAAAAGTGCCCCGAGAGTTCTAAGTTTAGGATTGATGCGGTGAACAATGAGCAAACACTCATTGTCACTCTAGCACAATGGTGAGTACCAACGTGAGGAGATACACCTCATAAATGTCAATCCGTGGAAACGTGAGGACCGGTATGAAGACCAAGAGCAAGTGAAGTGCACAAGTGCGTGAGTGAAAGCACACAAGCATACACACACATACACACACACGCGCACAAGGTAAGAGCAAAGAGTGGAACAATGGAAGGACTTGAATTACACAAGAACTCTCTTACCAAGCTGAAATCTACCACAAGCTAGCCTCAAAAATGAGCTCTCCAGCCCTTTTTATAGTTTTTGAGTGGTTTTGGCCCTGTCCAGATCTAGTGTCCGGCCTAGTTAAAAATTAGGTTCTAGGGCTTATTTGGGGGCTCAAACGGAATCTAAAAATTATGAAAATTGGTAGTATGATACATCTAATAGTCCTCAAGCTCAAGGACTCCTTGGCTTGAACAAAATGGAGCTGTAAAAATAGAAAATGGTATTTACAATGATATTTAGTGATAAAAATCACTATTTTTATAGGGATTTCTTCTGAAAATTTGACATGTGAATCTTGGAGCTCCCTACTTGCTCCTTCTTCTCGTGTGTTAACTTCCTTGATGCGCTTCCTTGCTTTGTCCTTGATCTTGAGCTGCAACACTCCCTCCCCTCTTGAGTCTGTCATCCCTGACAGACCCTTGTTGTAGTGGTTGTTCCATGTAGTACATTGAGAGGTAGTGCCCTTCATGTGTCAACAACACCGGTCCATCTTTCCAATGCAGCTTGGTCATTTGTCTGGTTCTTCACTTTGTCATTGCTACCTTTGCATGGACTTCTTCCTTGTATTCCAGCTTGATATTGTCTTTGTGAGCTTTCAAAAATTGTGAGCTACTCAAAAGAGGTTATCACTGTGGATTATGAGTAACTCCCATGGTGCATTGCTTTTGCGCTTGTTGTTGTCACTGTGATGTCCGCTGGTTCGTCCAAAGATGGTGTTCCGTGTTTTCATGCCCAGTACTTGTAACCCAGAAATGATGATGGGTAAATATATTAGTGCATGGGTTGAAAACATTGGGTGCCTTGTGCACGGCCTTGTAATGTGGCCCTATGTATGCGTACTTGGGAAATGCATGGGAAGAAGTATGGTGCAAGAAATTGGGTCTTGAGCAAAGTGCTCAAGGGTATGCCGACAAAGAGGGTTCCTAAGGTATCATGGTTATAGTGTTGTTGAAGCATGCATATCTTACCATGTTGAAAGGTCTGTCGATCTTTATCTCCTCGTGTTGTACACCATCATTGTGTTTGACCGCTGGCTTGTCGTTTTGTTGATGGATGGCCTTGCTGCTGGATGAGCTTCTTCAAACGCATGGACATGTCTCCTCTCTCTTTTTTTTTTTTCTTTTTTTTGGAACAATGGCATAAAACAAGAAGAAAGTTGTTAGTATCAATAAAATATTGTACATGTGTCACATGTGCCTGGGATTCGCAATTGTATCTATGCACGGTCGTGTAATGTGGCTCTAGATTAATGCATACTTTGAAAATGCATGACCTGAGTGGTGCAAAAGACAAGGTTATGCCAAAGGCACATGGGTTGTTGTTGGTCGAGGCTTTTTTATGTTAATTCTAGACTTGATGCAATTTTTGTTTGGAGGTGTCGATTGGATCTCAAAATGAGGGAATCCTCCTGATTGGAACCCATCTTAGAATAGGATTTGACCCTGTAGAGATCACCTCAGGCCACTTCATCTTTGGATGCTTTCCAAACTTTGGTATCCAGTGTGGTTGGTTCGTTGGTTCGGTGGGTGTTGCTGGTGCTTTTGGCTTCCAAACCCATATCCTTAATGATTGTCTGCTTACTTTGGCAGAAGGGTTGGTTTTATCTTCTTTTGGTCTTTGTGCTCTGTTCTTACCCTTTTCTCTCCTTGGCTTCGTTGTCGAGACCTTTTGCATGGTGGGGAACATAGGTCGTTGTGTCTGTAAGAGTTGCTTGTGTACCCACATCTGTGATCGCCCTTGTTGAGCTGTAGCTAACTTCTTAGGCACCCAAATTTGCATGTGATGATGGTCGGCCGTCATCAATTGCTTTGGTACCCAAACCTGTTGAAGACCTTGGGATTGAGCTTGTCCTCGTTTCTAGGTGCTTCTTTTAGCATGTTTAGCTTGCTTAGATGGGATTGGTTGTGGTAAAGCTAGTGGTTGTTCTCCTTTTTGTACCCAAATCTGCTTCATGCCTGGAGCTTCTTTCTTCGTGAATTCCGTCTGTCGAGTTGATATAGCAGATGTCATTTTTGCTTGCCTCCTTGGTTGGGTTACACTTGCATTAGTATGTGAAGAAGAAGAGAGGTGTGCTGGCCTTTGAGCTTTGGCTTTCATGATTGAGTCCTTGTGCGTCATAGGGTCGGTGACACCCACAAAATTTTCTTTACGAAGATTAGTTTCAGGAGAACTAAGAGAATGTGTGACCTCTGGATTTGTGAGCATGCACTTGTCTAATTCTAATGTAATGCATTGTTCATGTACCCAAACTTAAAGAAGTTGACTTCTTAGGTTCAAGTTGATTGCATGGTCATAGATCCAATCTTGACCTAGGACAAGTGGCTCTGTAAGGTCCGCATCATGACACACTAGCATTTTGACTTTTATTGGAACATCTTGAAGGTAGATGGGAAGTTCCACCTCGCCTAAACAAGGGGTTTCCACACCTCCCAATCCTATGAGATAGGCTTCTATGGGCTTGATGTCCAATTGCAGGTCTTGGCAGTATGAAAGTCTAACTGCACTAGTTGCTGCACCTGAGTCAATTAATGCTCTCACGGTCTTTGGATTCTTCCCTTGCCCTACCGCTATGGTCACAAATGGACGTCGATCAATTATTTGAGAAGCAGCTAGGTCCGTTTTTTGGCACATGTCCATGTGATATTTTGGAGCTTTTGTGTTGATCTCTAGGCCTAATCGTCGTAACTTATTTCTTCTGATGCGCTCTCTCGCCTCTGCTTGTGCTTCTTCTCTAACCCTTAACTCCTCTTCTTTTCGCTTCTTAGAAGTGTTGAGTCTCATTAGCATTTCCTCTGTAAGAGGTTCTTGATATAGCTTGACTCGACAACCACTGATATAGTTTGGTAAGACATCGCCTTCTAGTGTGGCCAATTGAACTGCACCGCTAGTGGAAATTCTATTAATGATCATGGGTCCATATCCTCTTTTTTCCAATTTACGGGCATGTTGCTTTAGTGTATAAACCAACACTAGGTCTCCCTCTTTCAAGCCTTTATCCTTGATATGTGGATCAAAGTATGCCTTTTGCCTTTCTTTGCAGCATAGATGCCTGTTGCTGCTCGTAGCCTTGTCTCACCTAAGCGTTCTAAATCAAAGATCCTCGAGGATAACTCGTGTCCGTTCCAATCATGCTCTTGTGCTACTTTTAAAGTTGGGATTAGGAAATCCAATGGCAGCACAGCATTTTGTCCGAAGACCATCTGAAATGGGGTGGCATTGAGTACCGTTTTATAAGCAACTCGTTAGGCCCAAACAGCATGATGAAGTTGTTTGTCCCAATCAGAGCGTTTGTTATTTACGAGTTTTGTCAATACGTTACATAGGATCTTATTCGTGCTCTCAGCTTGTCCGTTAGCTTGTGGATGATAGGGGGCAGACTTCTTGTGTATCACCAAGAATTCTTGGAGAAGATTTTCAATGACTTCATTCAAGAAGTGTGTGCCTCTATCACTAACTAATTCTATTGGTAATCCATATCTCGTAAACACGTTCTCGAATAAAAACTTCGCCGTAGTTTGAGCATCGTTCTTTGTTGTGGCTTTGACTTCTACCCACTTTGTGAGGTAGTCCGTGGCTACAATAATGTATTATGCATGGGAGTTTCTAGCTGGGGGGTTAATAGGACCTACAAAGTCTATGCCCCACTTTGAGAATGCACGTCCTCCCATCATTGGCCTCAGAGGCATCTCATCTTTTCGAGTTGGGTACTGGGCACGTTGACATGTGTCACATTTCTTCACATAGGTATGTGCATCCATATAAGAGTGGGCCACCAAAGTCCTGAGAATAGAATAGACTTGATTACTCTGTCAGGCCCAAAGTGTCCACCTGCCACACTGCTATGTGCAGTTTCTAAGACTCTCAAATAATCTGATTCATGAACGCACAATCTTAAATAGCCATCTTTGCCTCTTCGGTATAGGTTATCACCTACTAAGGCATAGTCTTTAGCCTCCTGCTCCATACTTCATTTTCTTGCTAGACTTGCCTCCTTGGGGGATGTTCCCGATCTCATGAATTCTACCAATGGAGCACTCCAGTAAGGAATTAACGACACGTGATAAAGGGTAGCATGCTCCACTGGGGGTTGCTCTTTGCACATTGGACAATTCTTCATCCACTCATGAATTTCTTTATCCATACTAGGCCAATACACTCCTAAACGTTTTAGATTTTGCAGTGTTCATTGTTTAGAATAGTGATTCCCTAGAAATCCTTCATGGGCTTGTTGCAACCAACTACTATGCTCATCATCCTCGACACAACAAGCTAGAACACCTTCCGTGTCTTGTTTATACATGCTTCCTGCCAATATTTGATAGCTTTGTGACCGCACAATTTCATCCCTGTTCGTCTTCACCTTTTTATTTGCGGGTCCAAAGGTTAGGACTGGTACCAACTTATTTGCCCATTTAGGAACAACTTCTAGATTGAACAGATAAGCATCGGGCAATTCATCAAAAACTCCTTGCGGTGGCTCTCCTGAAGTGATGCGAGAAAGGTGATCCGCTCTGAGGTGGGTCTTACCTTGCCTAACAACCACTTCAAAGTCATATTCCATTAGTAAGAGGAACCATCTTACTAAGCGTCCAGTATTGCAAGGTTTATTGACCAAGTATAATAAGGCTTGATGATCGGTGAAGAACTTAAACTTGTTGGCCAATAAATAGATCTAAATTTCTTTACAGCATATACCATGCCTAAGCCTTCTCTTTCGGTTGTGGTGTAGTTTCATTCAGCAGCATTCAATTGCCTGCTAGCATATGCTATAGGCAAATCTGAATTCCCTTCACCAGTTGGTTGTGACAGCACACATCCTATTGCATAATTGGATGCATCCACATGTACGTGGAATGGCTTATTCCAATCAGGAGTCGTCAGTATTGGTGCTGTGCATAAGCGTCTCTTCAGCTCATTGAAGGACTTCTCGCATTCATCGTTCCACTCAAAATTTGTCAACAAGGCATAAAGAGGTTTAGCTATGATTGCATACATGTGAATGAACCTACGATAATATCCACAATGGCCCATGAAGGCCTGTACCTCTTTAACATTTTTTGGTCTCGGCAACTCCGCTATGGCTTTTACTTTGTCCTCATCTGTCGATATTCCATTCTTAGAAACAATATGACCTAAGATTTTACCTTGACGTACCATGAACACACACTTCTCTGGGTTCAGACACACTCGATATTCTCTACACTTGTTGAAGATCTGTCTGAGCTCAAGGATGTGGTATCTTCGCTCTTGGGAATGAGCACATAAATCATCCACATATACTTCTAAGCTCTTTCGCAAGAACTCTTTGAAGACATGACACATGAGCCGTTGAAAGGTTGCAGGTGCATTGGTGAGCCCAAATGGCATCACCCAAAATGCAAAGATCCCCGATTCTGTGGCAAAACCCGTTTTGTGTTGATCTTCTGGGGCAATGGCTACTTGGTTGTATCCTGAAAATCCATCAAGGAAGCTATAAACTTCCTTGCCTGCAACACGCTCCAATAAATGTTCAGTGATTGGAAGTGGATAACTATCTCTGATTGTAGCAGCATTAACTTTTCTAAGGTTAATACACACTCGCAATTTTCCATTCTTTTTGGGCACCACTACAATGGGGGACACCCATTCAGTATGCTCAATCTCATAGATGAATCCAGCTTCAATCAATCTATCAATTTCTTCTTTTATTTTGGCTGCATAAGTGTCATTATATGTGTAGGGCTTATGTTTGGTGGGCTTGGCATCTGCTATCATGGGAATCGTATGAGAACAAATTTTCGGATCTACTCCCTTCAAGTCTTTATAGTGCCATGCAAACACGTCCCTATATTCCCTTAACAAGGCTACCAACTCTGCTTCCTCTTCCTTACTTAGGTCATCTCCTATGTATGTACATCTCTCTTCATTCTCTTCGATGGTGACTATGATTTTTTTTGTCTTTTCTTTATTATCATATGCTTCTATCGTGGCCTCTCTCTTAGGCCATTCGTACCAAAATTTTTCGGTCTTCCACTTCATATTTCTTGAAATTTTCTGGTACTTCAAATAATTGCTCCTCCTCTCCTTGTTTAGCTACTTTTCTTTTCTTTTTCTTTTGGCTACCTTCACTCCCATCCTTTGAATTTACCGTTTTGATGCTTGTGAGAGGTTCTTCTTCTTTTTGCGTAAATACTCCTATGTCTTCAAGATAGTGCTCCTCTGAAATAAAGCAGCTATCCATCACAATGGACTCTAGATCATCATCGTTCTCTTCTTCTTTTATGACTTCACTAGGGTCACATTCTTCTAGCAAGGGCTGACACATGAACACTGAAATATCATATCCCTCCTCATCACAATGAGGTGTCCATTGTTCTTCATTGACAGCAATGTCCATGGTGGCTAAGATTTCTGCCCAGCCATGAGGCTCAAATTCCTCATCTGGAAATATCATTGGTGTATAGGCTGGGTCTTTAACTGGTCTATCTCCTTGATAAGTTCCTTTTTCTCTCGCTTTTAGGCGTTTCTCCTCTTCCTTTGCGACCTTGCACATCCACAGATGAGTATCTTCATGCATCGAGGATGTCTCAGATGAACTTTTAGAATGCACAGAGATAGAATCATCTTGCTCCTTGTGGATAGAATTCCACTGTAGGGGTGGTACATCTCTGAAGGTGTAATCCTTCAAATTTACCTTGGTCGTGACCCCTAAGCGTTGCAAGTATAAGGAGTTGGTTCCCCAATCCTGTACCCCTTGCAGTTGTCGTAGGAAGGGCCTTCCTAGGATCATCTCGTAGATGTTATTTTTCTCAAAGTTACATATAGCAAATGTGTGTTCAAACTCTACACCACAAGTGGTTAGAGTTATCCCTTCGAGCAATCCTAGAGGTCTTTCCACATGGCCATCAGCCATCTGAAGCTTCATTCTAGTTGGTTTTAATGTGGGCTTGCCCCATCGCTTCCACAGGGAGGTGGTTGCAATAGCAGCACCAGCACCTGAATCTATGATTGCTTTGGTTGTGTAACCTTGGTAGGTGATTGGAAGATAAGTATTACCTTCGTCACCCTCACACATGTCCCCTATTTTATCAAGAGGTATCTCTGGAACTTTCTCTTTAGAGCCTACTTTTGGCATTTTGGAATCAAGTTCGGGAACTTGATCCTTCACATGATTCCATAGCTCAGGTTTTGCTTTGAGCAGCTCCTCTACCGTGAGATGACACTGAACTTTAGTGTTCTTCACGACGTCAGTGTTTCTTGGAATCACGGAGTCTTCATTTCTTACCACTATTGTGGGAGCTCTAATCTGGACAGATTCAATTTCCCATGGGTCTGTGAACTGTGGCAACTCTTGTAAACAATTAGATTCAAAATCTAACCGTTCATCTTCTTGTTGCTCTGTTTCTTCTCCATAAATAGATGGAATGTCTTGTGGAAACTGACCATGAAGGTCATCAATCTCAAGGATAGGAGGAGGATTATCCTTCTCCTTGGCCCATTTCTCTTCTTGTATTTCCCGCAAGAACGTTTGAGAGTGTTGTTGAATTGAAAGAGGCTCTCCCTCATCTATGGAGTCAGGAACATAGACTTTCTTTGGTGATGAGCTTTCTCTTTCAATAGTTAGTTGAGCCTGTGGAGGTAACGAAACTTGTGGCTTGTTTACCAACTCCTCTAATCTATCTAGTAAGCCCTGGAAGTGCAAACCCGGTGTAATAGCATTCGTTTGATTGAATGATTGATTGGCCTCGAACATAGCTTGAGCTAGTTCCACCATTTTAATGCACATTTTTGTCCGTTCAATCTCTAAATCTGCTCTAGGGTAGCTCTTATCTAGGTTTGCAGGTGTTGGCCCTTCTTGAAGTCGAGTCTGGTATGCTTTGAACATCATGTCCAAGTGTTCTGGGGTTGGATCTGCAAGAACAGACCCCGGTTGTGGTGGTTCATTTACCGTGGTTTGTGAGTGGATGCAAATCAACCTTAAATTTAGCAATATGTTTTTCATTAAGTGCCATCTTTATTTCACAAAATTTCTCTTACTAATTTCATGAGGCATAGCTAGAAATCTTGAATGCATTATAGGTACAAAAAAGGTTAAGTTACTAATAACAAAAATTGAATGTGCGGATCTTAATTATTTATACATAAATCCATCAAGATGGTTGATGAGCAATCCTAAAGATTGGAGTGTTGATATATTTAGCTAGTGATGTGTGTGAACACTCTAGGACCGTCGGGGCACTTTTTTCCCTCTTTAGGAGGTTTTTTTCCCCCCGGCTTGTATATACGCTTATTGCCCTAATGGGCTACTTATCTTTGTACATTCTCTAGTAATACATTCAGTATTGTGTGTTGTGCTCCAAGCTTCTTCTTCTTCTTCCTTATGCTATTCGTGTGCTTCCATAGATGTCTAACTCCAACACTTGGTATCAGAGCAAGTTGCCACTTCATCTAGGGCATCGTCGACACCTCTCCGATTGTAGTCTCAGAATCGCATGAATTTTTTTGAGCTCGTTTCGGCCTCCGAATGCACTATCACAATGATTGTGTAGGCTATTTCATCTTTTTGTGCCAAAGGTATATACCTATTTCAGTTCACGAGTATAAAGGTCTCGAAGTCTACTACAGGTTTAGCAGAACTCATTTGGGTAGTTCCGTTCAACTTTTTGAGATACAGTCAATTTTCTACATTAAGGTATTTTAGCCACCGGCCATGGCTGAAAGCAATGATGTATTTCGCATGTTGGCTGTTGAGGATAACTTGGATGGTACCAACTACCCATCGTGGGCTTATATGCTGCGACATGTATTGGTTGCAAAAGGACTCTGAAACATTGTGTAGGGTGTTGGAAAACATCCTATCACACATGCAACTATTACAATTGCAGATACTGAAGCTGATGCAGAAGGTGTCGAAGATGATGATATTCTACATATTCATGTTTGTGCTGCGGTTTCTGTTGCACCTATTGCAGAGCAAATTTGTTGGGATGGTAGGGATGACCAGGCACATGCATTGATAACTTTGTCTGTCAAACGTGCCATTATTCGTCATATATGCTTTTGTAGAACAGCTAAGGATGCTTAGGATACACTTACCACATTGTACCAAGCTAGGAATGAGGCTCATGTTGCTTACCTCCGAAAACAGTTGGAGAATGAAGGTGATTCTATGGACAATTTTCTAACAAAGGCCAAAGACTTGAAGGAACAGTTGATTTCTGCTGAGGAGGTTATACCAGATAGCTCACTTGTGTAGACCGTTCTTAATGGTCGTTCTGATTCATATCAGAGTTTTGCTTCTACTCTTCGGTTGATGATGAAAGGCAATCCAAATGCCACATCATTTGAGGAGTTAGTCTCTATTCTATTGCAAGAAGATCAGTCCAGGCAGAACATGTCCATTATGCGAGCTGCAAATCAAGCATTCCTGGCTAGTCAGAAGGGCAAAGGAAAATGGATTTCTTCAAGTAGTAGGCAAAAATCTGCTAATTCTACACAATCAAAGAGGAAAGACAAAGATGAAAAGAAATCAGAAAAGCAAAAATTATTTTGCAAGTACTGTAATGGAAATAGTCATATCATAAAGAACTGTCCAGAACTGGCTGCTAAAGAGGCAAAGAAGAAAGAGGCTAGAATGGTTGTTGTAGAAGCCTCTACACCAAAAACAGAGTCTGCTAATCTTGTGCAGGAAGAAGAATGGGCTTTTACTACTGTTTGCAGTTTTGACCCATCTTCTCATGAGCAGTGCATGTCTGTAGTAGACTCAGATGTTTGGTACTTTGATAGTGGGGCGACCAAACATATTACCTCGCAGTGTAGTTTCTTCTCTTCACTCTAGCAGAATACTGTTACATGCACCAACAACTCCTCTTATCATGTTATGGGAGTTGGCAATATCATTTTGACTACTACTGATGGTAGTTCTTTCACTTTGTCAGATGCTTTATTTGTGCCTGGGATCAAGAAGAACCTGTTATCAGTTTCTACATTAGCCAAGATTGGCTTGGTTGTGAAATTTGTTGATGGCATGTGTATAGTTCATGATCTGTCAAATGGCGATGTGATTATTGCTTCTAGCAATTTATGTCGTGGGATATATAAGCTCATAGACTATGAAAGATTTGTGAATGATTCGGCATGTGCAGCACATGATTCTCAGGCTATGTCAGATCCAAAGCTTTGGCATGCATGCTTTGGTCATCTGAATTTCACTAGTTTGCTACGCCTGTAGAAATATGAAATGGTGTCCTCTTTGCCCAAACTTGAGGCACCTGGAAAACATGTTTGTGAAGGCTGTACTTTGGGCAAAATGCAGGGTTTCCAGTTCCAAAAGATGGTTCAGTTCGGGCTACTTAGAAATTGCAGCTTGTACATAGTGATGTTTGTGGTCCTATGCAGACACCTTCTTTTTGAAATTATTTTTTCTTTGTGACTTCCATTGATGATTTTTCCAGGCATGCATGGGTATATCCATTGAAGGAAAAGTCCAAAGTGTTCATGTGCTTCAAATGGTTTTTGGTTTTGGCTGAAAATCTATCAGCATGTAAAATGGGCACCCTCCGTTCTCATCGAGGGGGATAAAAGACCAGTGTACAGTGCCGTATACACCTCAACAGAATGGAGTTGCTAAATGAAAGAACATGTCACTCATGGAGATGGTGAGGTGTATGGTCAAGAGTCAGGCTTTACCAAATAGTTTCTAGCTTGGGGCCGTCATGTGTGTAGCATATGTACTTAACAGGTGTCCCTCTCAAGCATTGCAGTCTATCACTTCATATGAGGCTTGGCATGATCGCAAGCCATCTGTTGCTCATTTGCATGTTTTTGGTTGTTTGGCAGATGCATTAGTGCCTGAACAACATCGTAGAAAATTGGATGATAAAGTAGTAAAATGTATTTTTGTTGGGTACAGTTCTGAAAGTAAAGGCAATCATCTATATCATCTACAGACTAAACACATTTTGGTTAGCGGTGATGTTTTTGTGAAAGATGCTATTCAACCATTGCTTTCATGTACTAAGGCGACATCTGTTAGCTCCAAAGACATGTATGATACTTTGCTGCCTCTTTTTACAGGTGGATAGTCTAGTGCTAGTCCTAATGAGGCAACTTCTCAGCCTTTGCATGTTTCAGGTGATGATGCAGATCATTCCATTTCTGATGCAGATTTACATGATGCACTTGTTGATCAGAGAGCTCATATTGAGCAGGCAAAAACTATGCCAAAATGGTTGGTGCAAACTTTGCATGACACCAAATTAGATGCACCTTTGTCATATTATACTCGATCAGGCTCTCATAGTGCCTCTTTTGCATCAGATTGCTATGCTATGGCTGCATCTAGTCTCTGCTATGAGAATGAGTCTGTTTCACTTGATGAAACACAAAATTCAGAAAACTAAATGGCTGCTATGCAATTTGAATATGATGCTATAATGAAGAATGGTACTTGGGCAAGAAGGCCATTGGCACTAAGTAAGTTTACAAGTTGAAGCATAAGACTGATGGAATAGTTGACAGATATAAGGCTAGGCTTGTTGCAAAGGGTTATGCGCAGGAAAGAGGCATTGATTTTGATGAGACCTTTGCACCTACATGTCATATGACTACTATTCGGAGCATCTGTGCACTTGCAGCCCATCATGGTTGGAATGTACATCAGATGGACATTAAAACAACATTCCTGAATGGTGACTTGCATGAAGAAGTGTATGTTTTTCAGCCCCGTGGCTTTATGCAGAAAGGGCATGAAAACTAGGTGTGCAGGTTAAAGAAGGCATTATATGGTTTAAAGCAAGCACCACGTGCTTGGTATGAGAAGATACATGCGTGTCTGATTGCACATGGTTTTGAGAACAATCCAACTGAAAGCACCTTATATGTTGAGCGTGCTAATGATGTGCTTCTGATCATTGTTGTCTATTTTGATGACATGCTGCTCACTGGTCCTATTGAGACGCATATCGCTGATTTTAAGGCTGATTTGCATGCCTCATTTGAGACGTCTGATTTGGGGCATTTGCATCATTATTTGGGCATTCAGTTTATGCACATTGATGGTGGAATGGCTTTGTGTCAAACGAAATATATTGACACATTAATCGCAGTGTTTTGGCCTTGAAGACTGTAAACCTATTTCCACTCCTATGGAAACATGTTTATGACTGAGTCTTCATGATGTTGGAGATGCATTTGATGTTGTTCTCTATCAGTAGGTAGTTGGATGCTTGATTTACTTATGCATTACTCGGCCAGTTATTCAGCTTGCTGTCTCAGAGATCAGTAGGTTTATGCATTTCCCGAGAGTCAAGCATCGGCAGGCGGTTAAGTGCATCTTTTGCTACTTGAGTGGTACTCGGCTACTTGGGTTGTTTTATCCCAAGGGGGATCACTACCGCCAGATTTGGATGCTTTTTGGGCTGGTTGTTATGAAACTTGTGTGTCCACTAGTGGCTTTGCTTTCATGGCACAAATAAGATGATAAAAAATCCACCATGTTAGTAAAGAACTTCCAATACCAAAGGAATTCTCCCACGACCTCTATATCCACCACCAAGGCCTCGAAAAGCACACTGCCACCCTAAATCCCTAGTACCATGTAGGAAGTACACATGCAAAAGAAAAAATTGAACACACACTCATAACAAAAAGAACATGAGACCTCAAAAGAGAAAATAGACCATGAAACAAGAAAACTCATATATGTATTAGAGTGATCATGCCAAAAGCATAGAATGAGCTCCCAATCTACTAACCAATTACAAAGTGAAGAGAGGAGCTCCTTATATAGATTTGGAGGGAGACTCCTCAAAGTACATCCAATGTACGATAATTCTCCTAAAAGGAGAGTGAATACAAGACTAAAAAATAAATTGCAAGTCCCCATATATAACTAGAGTAATACAAAATGCAAATGCACTCATAGAGATGAACAAGTGATGAAATGCTAAAATGGAAAAGAGGATCATTTATTCAACAAAAGCGGGATATCACTAAGATATTATTGAGAAACAAACAAGATGAATCATTCATTGTCTTTTTGAAAGTGGCATGTATGTTGGACAACCCAAAAGTTAGGACCAAAAACTAGTAATGTACATACAATATGAGATGCAATTTTTTATATCTCTATTGAGTATTTATATCTAATGGTATTTATATTAGAGATTGATCTTAGTTTAGTGAGCATTCAAGAATCAATCTATTGAATCCATCCATCCTAAATAATGCATACTCATTCTTGATGGTGGCGATACTAAGTCCTTTGTCTCCAATGCATGAGTGCATGTCTGCATCCTTCCTTTTGGGAAAAAAGAAAAAGAAAAGAAAACGTATAATACTTAATCAATATTTTTTGAAGAAAAGCTTGAATGTTCTTTGTTTTCTCGTCCTTCTTTCTCTAGTTTAAGATGTAAGTTCTATCAAGAGACAATATTTCTTTTGGGGAAAATATATTTTTTGCGACCAAAATTGAGCCTATGAGATTACTAAGATCCATGGAATAAATTTGATGGAAATGTATCCACAAAGCACCTAATGCAAACCATGAATGCTTTCTAACCATCATGTCATATTTGGTTGCTAAATCAAACATAGTACTATCATGAAAACATGAAATCAAGAATATAAATTTGAAGATTGCAATACATCAATTATAGAATGTTTAATACTCCCTTGCTCAAATCAAATCCATATCACTCTCATCATCAATAGTCATAGAAGGAAAGGATCCCTCCATGACATGGTGCAAATCAGAAATACAAAACTAAATTGGCTATATGTAAAACATAATAGAACCTCAACATGCATAAAATAGTATCCATATGCTCAAGACTCATCAAATAGAATTCTAAGCTCCATTTATATTGTTGAATTTGGAGACTAGACACATAGTATAAGTTTGGTCCATTACTTACCTCCTCGAAAAACACTTGCTTTTATTAAATATATACTTCCTTGATTTTGGCATCATTTTTTAATACCTTTCATTGTGCCTCTCCAGATTAACTTGCAACATTAAAGCCATGGACTACTTTCATTTCTAGAGAGAGTGTGACAACAAATACCCTCACCATTAAGCCACTTTGATGAACTTCCAAGAGTTTAACAAAGTTCTTAACAAATATGTGTATCTCTCCAATAGAAGTAACTACGGTGCACCACAATAAGCCATGCCCAATATTTTCCTATGTACATGAAAAGCACAATGTGCAAAAATTTATGAAAGAGAAAGAAAGTAGGATAAGGCTCTCATCCATATGTTCAATGGAAAGCCAACGTTTGGGCTATATCTCCACTATAAAGAAGTTATTTATACATGGTATGCCATTATGACCTTCAATATATGCTTCCAATGAAACCTCAAAAATAGATTTCTTTGGCTCTGAACCACCCTATTACAATGGTACACACAATGGACTCAAATGAAACCAAAGTTGATTATAATGGCTTATCTAATAGTGTGTGTTGGGAGAACACACACTCCTATTCTTTTTCTTATCGTCATCTATACATTGAGTTACCTTTTTCTACTTTGGATAGCTTAGATTTATCATTTCATTACTCGTAAGGACTCTTGTATAGGTGTGTGTGTGTGTGAGTACCAAACAAGTGAATAAAGAGAAATCCATTATCCTTCAACTATGAGAAATCTCACATAACATGAAATTGGGCTAGTTTTTATATAAAGAGGCCACCTCCCCTTGCTAGAGAATAAGACTATGCTAGCTTGTGGAACTTTTTGAGTACTCTTGTTGCCTTCATTATGTGCTTGTCGTACTTCCTACTTTCTTCCTTCATGCTTGTGACACTTTATATTGCGGTTAATGATGTTATTATGCATGTGATTAAGCTTATGTGTATCTTTAATGATGTTTTTAGCTTATCTTCATGCATAGTTTGTTGTTGACCACATGCTAATAAAGCGTCATTCATGTTTGTTGAAAAATATCATGCACATTTAAGTCTTGTGAGATGCTCCTCAATTCATGAATACAACTTTTGAAACCATTTTTAAGGATTGTTCTCTTATCACTTACATGATGGATTATTTCCTAAAAGTGAACATGTACTGAAGCTTTTCATGATGATATTGAGTTCTTCATTTTGTTACATTGTTGTGAACATTGATAGCTTGGAAGATTTTACAAAATTTTTGAAAGGATCTACTTTTGTTGTGATGAGAATTCCATTAATGTGTTGATTGTTTCCATTAATTTTGTTAAGGTGTAAAAAAGATTCTTTTAGGGTTCCTCTTAAAAATCAATGAAGGTATTGACACATCATCTTCATAAAAAAGCTTGAAGAAAAGTGGTAACACTTGATCCTACATAAAATTCAAGGTATTATTCATCCTCTCTTATAGCCTTTACACAAGAAAATAATTGAGGCTCTATTCTTGATTTCTCCTATTCTCACACAATTCCTCCTCATAATATGACAAGCCATTTTGTAGGCACTTCTTGTTGGTGCAAATGAGTCCAAGCCTTCATACTTGGACAATTAGCATTCACTTCATATAGTCATTTAAAGTCACATATGACTATTCCCTTGTAAAAAGCATTTACTTTTTATCCTTGTAAAACTGCATATGTTAATAGCACTTACTCTCATGTGGAGTTATGAGGAATAACTATTTGGTAGATGATTGATGAGAAAGAAAGTCCTAAAATTTAGGGTTCACTTTATGGTAAGAGATTGAATTTGAATTCAAAAAAATGGCTCCAACTCTAGCTATAAAAGATAGATCGAAATCTCATGTAAGTGAGCTTGATTGGAAGAGTTTTTTAGAGGGATCTTTTATTGATGTTGAGCTCATATAATAGCTCCAACATTTCCTCACATTGTGCAATGCTTCATTGCCAATGACATTGTAATCTATGTACATTATTATATACATGTTGATCATATCTCACTCTCTCTTCTCTGTCATGTTCATCTCAGAACTGTGAACTTCTCATACTTGATTCTCATTGCATACTTGATCATTTGATTTGATTTCAAGTGGTATAGATTCAGCATACTATCTATTTTGTTCTTACAAAGTTTCATTGTCATTGCATCATTCAATCTCGAGTTATCGTCAAAACTCTGCTCACCGGTCTGCATATTGTTGAAGCTCAAAAATGTCCAGATGATCATTTGATTTGCTAAGCTTAATTCTCAAAGTAAACTTGATCATTTTCAGGGAAATAACTTGTGATTGGTAGCTATCTAAGTAACTTGTGATTGGAAATAGCTTGTGATTGGTAGAAATAACCTGTGCATGGTAGTGAAATAACTTTTGATTGATCAAAAGGAATTTGATCGATTGCTAACAGGTTGAGAGCACTGTTCATTTTACTGAGCATGTGTAGAGACCTAAATAGCAAGTCTTAGCTCATAGTTGAATCTCCTACTCATCTATTTTGATCCATTGATTAGAGGAACAAACTTCAAAGCACCTAGGTGATTATTTGTGGTTCTTGAGAAGCTCAAGAGGTCTACTTTACACTCCTCAACTTGTTCTTGGCTTGTGTGAAGTAGGGATTTGCAGCACAACTTCATCTTTGGGATCTATCCACCATCTCCTCCAACAATGGTATCAAAGCAACAACAAGGCAAAATGGGAGATGGATTTCCATCATTCATTGGTAAACTGGATAGGGGCAATTATTTAGCATGGTCCCTAAGGATGAAGGATTACCTCCAAGGAAGCTTGTATGGATACATCTCTGGAGATGAAGAAATGCCAATATTCAGAAGCGAACATCAACCTACAAGAGAAGAGCAACAAATACTAGCTGCATGATATGCAAAGGAAGCTCGAGCTAGGTCTTATATACTCGACTCAATATCTGATTTCTTATTTCCTCATATTAGGAATCACAGAACCTCCCAAGAGACTTGGGAAGTAATCTCTTCATACTTCTCATCAAATACAAGGGCTAGGAAGAATCAGCTTTGGATGGAGCTCACAACTTTGAAGGAGCAACCAAAGCAAAGTGTAGCTGACTATGTGACCAAGATGAAGGATGTAACTGATCAACTTGGGAGCATTGGAGAAGAAATAGAAGAGGAGCACATAGTAAGAGAGATCATAAATGGCATCAAGGCTAATGAAAAATGGGAGTCCTTCACCAAAACAATGGGTTTTTATATGGACATGCAGATACCTGACCTCAATACATTGATGGGATAACTTTTCACACATGAGACAAACCTCAACAAGAATGGAGATAACTCTTGAGGTAATCAATCTTCTGCCCTTTACACAGATAAAAGTAAGAATAAAGATAAAGGCAAAGGTAAGAAGAATGAAGAGGGTACAAGTATCTCTCAAGTGAACTTCACAGGTAGAGGAAGAGGTACTAGAGGAAGGGGCAAAGGAGGAAAGCAAGGCAGAGGGAGATCCTACAACTCTTCACCTTACAACATTTGGGGTTTGACCAATCATACCATAGATGAGTGCTTTAGGAACATCAAGAATCAAAGAGGAAGAGGCTTCCATAGAGGAGGCTATGGACAATCAAGAGGTAGGTTCAATAATGGAGCGAACAATTATCATCAAAACTACAACCAAGGCTACAACAACAACTATCAAGGAGGCTTCAAAGGAAGAAGAGACTACAAAAACTGTACAAAAGACCAAGAGGATTCTCTATTGATCATGAACATGACATCCAAGCAAGGTAAACTTGATGAGCATCTATTTTATGTTGATTCTGGTTGATTCAATCATGTACCAGGCAATGTAGCATTGCTATCTGATCTTTAAGAACCTAAAGGGAAGCATGAAGTCCAGATAGGTGATGACACTAGGCACTCTCTTAAGAAGGTTGGAAATGTTAAAGCATTTGATGGTAACATGAACCTCTTAAGTAAGGTATTATATGTGCCAACCATAGTAGAAAACCTAATCAGTGTTGGGTAGATTGTTGAGAAGGGCTTACAAGTTAGATTCACAAGGCATGGAGCATATGTGGAAGACCCTCAAGAAGGCTTCAAGAGGATTGTGAAAGGTGAGAAATCTACTAGAATCTTTACATTTGAAGTTGAAGATACCATAAATATTGCTCTCTTCAATTACAAAGATCAAACCCTATCTGAATTGGAGATATGGCATAAGAGACTAGGTCATACAGGTGAAAGGACACTAAAGCAAATATGCAGGTATCAGAGTGTGATTGGCATTCCAAATGTGTCTAAGCAACACATGATTTACAAATGTGGAGCATGCCAATTTGGCAAATCACACAGGCAACCATTTAATAGAAAAGGATACATGTATGAAGACTACTTGGAGCTTGTACACACAAATGTGTGGGGTCCTAGCAAAGATCCATCAATCTCAGGATCAAGGTATTATGTTTCATTCATAGATGACTATAGTAGATGGACAATTCTTTACTTTATGAAGCATAAAGATGAATTCTTCACTTGTTTCAAGAAGTATTTGGCATTGGTTGAGAATCAAACAGGTAGAAGCTTGAAGAGGCTCAGATCTGATGGAGGTGGTGAGCATTTCTCACATGAATTTGACTCATTCTTAGGACAGAGGCATAAAGAGAGAGGTTACAACAAGGTACACTCCTGAATAGAATGGACTGGCAGAAAGAAGAAATAGACTAATCGTAGAGGCTGCAAGATCAATGTTGAATGAAAAGAAACTTCCAAATTACTTACGGGCAGAGTCTATTTCCATAATCATGTACTTAATTAATAGGCTTCCATCCAAGTCTTTGGATGGAATGAAACCTTATGAGGCATGGAATGGCAGGAGACCTTCCCTAGATCATTGTAAAATCTTTGGGTGCATTGCTTATGCACATATACCCTCACAGATTAGAGGAAAGCTTGATCCAAAAGTTGAAAGATGTATATTCATTGGCTATGACCAAAATAAAAAAGGATATAGGCTGTATAATCCCACTAACAAAGGATTTACAGTTAGTGGTGATGTGGTACTTGATGAAAATAAATCCTGGTTTGAAGATTATTGCAAGAAAATAAAGCTACCCTATGACTTGGAAAGTGATTTTCCAACTCTGACTCAAGAAGAACCACAAATATCAGAAGATTTCAACTCATAAGATGAAGATTATATTGACTTCAAGGCTTGGAAGTTCAAGGGCAAGATAAAATTCAAACAATTGGAAGACATTCCAGAGTCATCCAATCAAGCACTTAGAAGATCTCAAAGGGAGAGCAAGAAACCCATAAGGTATGCCTATGACACATCACTAGTCATCAAGCATTCTATATACATGGCTAAAGAATCTATATCAGAGGAGCCTTCTTCATTTGAAGAAGCCATAAAGAAGGAAGAATGGAGAGAAGCTATGCGTGAAGAAATTGAAGTACTTCAAGAGAACAACACTTGGGATTTGGTTCCCAAGAAACCAAGCATGAAGGTAATAGGATCCAAATGGATTTACAAAGTTAAGAAGAATTCAAATGGTTCAATCAATAGGTATAAAGCAAGGCTAGTAGCAAAGGGGTTTGCTCAAACCCATGGAGTAGTTTATGAGGAGACCTTCTCACCTGTGGTAAGATGCCAACAATCAGAGTCTTAGTAAGTATTGCTGCTTCAAAGAATTGGAACTTATATCAATTATATGTTAAAAATGCATTCCTTAATGGATGGATCTTTGAAGAAGTCTACGTGGCTCAACCACCAGGATATGAAGACAAGGACAAACTAGATTATGTATGCAAATTAAGGAAAGCACTTTATGGTTTAAAACAACCTCCTAGAGCTTGGAACCATAGACTAATTACTTATTTTCAAAATCAAGGTTTTGTTGCTAGCAAAGTAGATTCTTCTTTGTTCATAAAGAAGACTAACTCAAAAGTTATTTATCTATGTGTTTATGTGGATGACATTATCATTACAGGGAATGATGCCAATGAAATCAAGCAGATCAAAGCTCAGATGATGGAAGAGTTTGAAATCAGTGGCCTTGGTTTGTTAACATACTTTGTTGGATTAGAACTTGTATATTCAGATTCTGGTGTCTTTATTACTCAGAGGAAGTACATTCATGATATGCTTGTTAAGTTCAAGATGGAGAATGCAAAAATTGTAGGTACACCCATGGAACTCAATCACAAACTTCGCTCTCATGACGGAGAACTACTTGAAGACATTATAGGATACCAAAGTCTTGTTGGGAGTCTCAATTATGCAATCCTAACAAGAGTGGACATATGCTATGGAGTAAGTACATTAAGTCAATTTATGCATACACCAAGAAAATCTCACATGGAAGGTGCCAAGAGGATCTTAAAGAATCTAAAGGGTACTATAAATGCAGGGCTATTTTATCCATTCACATCTGACTTGGGTATCAAGCTATACTGTGATGCAGATTGGGCTGGCTCAAAAGATGATAGGAGGAGCACTTCTGGCTACTTATCTTTTGCAGACTCAAAGTTGATTTCATGGTCATCAAAGAAACAACCAATTGTGGCATTATCATCAACTAAAGCTGAATATAGAGCCCTCGCAAATGCAACACAAGAAGCAATGTGGTTAAATCTACTCTACTTAGAATTAGGGATACACACCTACACTCCAATGATCTTTGAGGATAACACTAGCTCACTTCATTTGGTTGATATTCCTGTGTACCAGGCAAGGACTAAGCACATTGAAGTACACTATCACTATGTGAGATAAAAGCTACTTAACAAGGACATCCAATTGTCCTATGTGTCTACAAATCTACAATGTGTAGACATAACCAAATCTATGGATGACACCAAATTGAATAGGTTCAAGGTGATGATTGGATTGCAAGAAATCAAGGAGAAATGAAGATCAAGAATGTTAGGCTTGAGGGGGAGCTGTTGGTGCAAATGAATCGAAGCCTACACACTTGGACAAGTAGCATTCACTTCATATATTCATTTAAAGTTACATATGACTATTCCTTTTTATCCTTATAAAAGTGCATATGTTAATAGCCCTTACTCTCACATGGAGTTAGGAGGAATCAAATCACGAATCGTTTAGTAGATGATTGATGAGAAAGTAGGTCCTAAAATTTAGGATTCACTTTACGGTAAAATCTTGAATTTGAATTCAAAAAAATGGCTCCAGCTCTAGCTATAAAAGATAGACCAAAATCTCGCATAAGTGAACCCTATTGGAAGAGTTTTTAGAGGGATCTTTTGTTGATGTTGAGCTCATATGATAGCTCGAACATTTCCCTCACATTGTGCAATGTTTCATTTCCAATGACATTGTAATCTATGTGCATTAATATATACATGTTGATCATATCTCACTCTCTCTTCTCTCTCATGTTCATCTCAGAATAGTGAACTTCTCAGACTTTGTTCTCAGTGCATACTTGATCATTGGATGTGATTTAAAGTCCTACAGATTCAACATAATATCTACTTTGTTGCTACAAATTTTCATTGTAATTACGTCAGTCAATCTCGAGATATCTTCAAAACTCTGCTCAAAGGTTTTCATATTATTGAAGCCCAAAAATGTTGGGATGATCATCTGATTTGCTAAGCTTAATTATCAGAGTAAACTTGATCATTTTTAGTGAAATAAATTGTGATTGGTATCTATATAAATCCCTTAGATACTCCCAAAAGGAATTTGATCGATTGCTAACAGGTTGAGAGCATTGTGCATTTTACTGAGCATGTGTAGAGACCAAAATAGCAAGTCTTAGCTCATAGTTGAATCTCCTACTCATCTGTTTTGATCCATTGATTAGAGGAACATACTTCAAAGCACTTAGGTGATTATTTCTGGTTCTTGGGAAGCTAAAGAGGTCTACTTTACACTCCTCAACTTGTTCTTGGCTGGTGTGAAGCAGGGATTTGCAGCACCACTTCATCTCTGGGAACTACTCACCATCTCCTCCAACACTTCTTTTTACAATAGGGAGTGATAGTTTTGGGAGAAGGAATTGATATAAATGCATGATGTGAAATCATCCGTGTTATTTTTTACAAGTCCTATGGAAGAAGGAGAAAATAGGACTTCAACACTGTTAGCTTCCCTGGGCTCAGGTTTGTGCATGTTCTTTAAAAAGCAATATAAAGATGAAGGGGTGAGAGAAAGAAAGAGAATAAAAAAAATAAGGAATTTTTCATCGAAGGACTTCAACACGGTTAGCTTCCCTAGGCTCAGGTTTACGCATGTTCTTCAAAAAACATTATAAAGAGGAAGGGATGAGAGAAAGAAAGAGAATAGAAAAAATAAGGAGTTTTTCATAAAAAATCTTGCTTAGTGGTGATGATGAGGCATAGCAAAGCACAATCTCTAGGAGAGGCTATAATCTAAAAAGGTGAGTATGCTACTACATGAGGTGAGTTTGGTCTAGATGAGAGGCTTTAAGCAAAAATAATGAAGGGAGAGAGGTATTCCTAATATCTTTGATATCACTTTTCTTTCACATAAGAAAAATCCTCCCATGCCTAATGAACTCGTAGAGTTTGAAATAAGAGCTAAAGCTTCATGATCTAAATATGTATTGTTGTTAGTCTTGGCGAATCTTCTCATAATGGCATTACTAAGCTCTACAGTGAAATTGGGAAAGGCAAGTGTCATTAGAAAGATGGATGTTAGAGGGTTGCGATGAGAACTAGTAGTATGAAGAAAAGGAAGGTCGATAATAAAGAGAAATGATTTAAACATAAAAATGACTATGCATAGAGCCTTGAAAGAGATAAAAAGGAGATAGCATGGCTAGAGGAATTGTAGTAAGGTCTACAAAAGGAAAAATGGAAGAGGAGGATCATGGTATGTATATCTCAAATCTCTCAACTCTGTGTGTTTGTAGATATAACATCTAGGAGTTAGTATCCAAAAACCTGTGTGGCTGCTCCTTGTTAAACACCACATCACGACTTGCCATGATCTTCTTAGCCTCAGGATCATAAAGCTTATAAGTCTTCTTATCTTTGTTGTACCCTAGGAAGATACATTTGATGCTTTTTGGTTGAAGCTTGCCCTATCTGGAACATGTACATAACATTCACTTCCAAATACTTTGAAATGGGAAACAGAAGGCTTTTTACCAGTGTAGGCTTCTTGTGGAGTCTTTCCATCAAGTGCCTTGGTGTAGCTTCGATTCAAGATGTAGACAACAATGTTGACAACCTCTACCCAAAATTGATTAGGCAAACCCTTTCCTTTCAACATGCACCTTGCCATCTCCATGATGGTTTGATTCCAACGTTCTGTACCACCGTTCTGTTGAGGACTATGTGCCACTATGAGTTGATGCTTGATTACCTTAATCTTGCAAAAATCTTCAAACTCTCTTGATGTGAACCCACCACCAATGTCTATCCTGAATTTCTTCATCTTCTTCCGTGTTTTAGTTTCAACAAGCTGAAGCCATTCTTCAAACTTACCAAAACCTTGAGCCTTATCGTGAAGGAAGTACACCCACATGTTCCTACTATAGTCGTGGACGAGTAACATGAAGATCCACCCAAGGCCTATGTAGGCATTTTTTGCACAAGTCAGCATGCACCAAATCTAGAGGATAGCTTGCCCTATTCTTGATTTCTTGTGGAAATGCCTTCCTCTGTTGCTTGCCCATCATGCAAGCTTCACATGGTTCCTTCATTTCTACAATCGATGGTAGGTGTGCAACCATACCCCTGCGATGCATCTCCTTCACTACAGGGTATCCAATGTGGCTGAATCTCTCATGCCATAGCTTACTTGTGCCCATGTTTGTAGTGGCTGTAAGAGCACACAACTCATACAGGTTGTTCTTCCTTATGCCAGTCCCAACAATGTTGTTGTTACCATCCATAATCTTAGCTCTTGTCTTACTGAAAGATACTTGATACTGAAAGATACTTGATGACCTTGATAAGTTATAGAAGCTACTAAAAGTAGATTTTGGTTTATTTGTGGAACGTATAACACATTTGAAAGCTTTCTGATATCTCCATTAGAGTTAATGAAAGAAATCGTACCTTCGCCCTCTGCAGGACATCTTGCATTGTTCCCTACCTTTACTGTGATGGGTTCCTTTAGAGGCTATAAGAAAATGTAAAGGTCTTTTCTACTCGTCATGTGATGAGATGCACCACTATCCAACACCCATGAGTAATCTATTCTTGAATCTTTAGCCAAGGAGCACACCTCCTCCATCGTAACAAATAACTCAAGCTCTATTTCTGTTGTGTTGGAAGGCTCCTTGCCCTTACCACTTTTTGAAGAGCCACTCTTCTCTTCTACCTTCTTGATGTGACAGTCTTGGATTCTGTGTCCTTTCCTCTTGTAGTGGAAATAATCTCCCTTGAACTTCTTTTTGTCGTTCTTCTTTTTGTCTCCATCTTTTGAAGAGTCTGTTTTGCCTCCTTTGGCGTTTGCTGTGAATGTAGCATCTCCTTTACTACCACCACTCCTTGCCTTGAGCTGTAGCTCCTCCTCCATGAGTAAGGCACTAAATTCTTCAAAAGTTAGTGGTTGAGGTCTGATTTGAGTGTTAAGAGCAGTTACCAAACCATCAAACTTAGGTGGACAAATTTGAAGACAATGCCAAGCTAGCTCCTCACTTAACTTTTTAACACTTGCTCCCGCTACTTGATCTCATAGATTCTTTATGGGAGTGATAAACACCTTTGCAATCTCCCCATCAGCAAATCGTTCTACAGCAAGTTGATCCAAGTTTTAAATCCGTGTCTGATTACGAGTTTCATATTGATTTCTCAATATGTTCCATGCTTCACATGCCTTTGTAGTATGCTGAATGAGAGTTAGAACACTATCAGAAGTACTTGTAACTAGAGCACAGAGTACATCTGCATTTCTACGTTTCCAAGCATGTAGAAGGTCAGCATCAGGAGGAATCATGCGACCACGATTATTTGGATCAGGTCTTTCTTGGGGCTCATGATCAATCCCAAGAATAGTCTCCAAAAGCTCATATGAATCAAGGATAGAAGTGATTTTAAACTTCCACAAGGTGTGGTTCATACCATCAAGTTTACGCTCTGTGAAGGTTGGTGGCCATATCCACAACGTTGGGATGACTGGCATCATTTTTGCTCTTGCTTGTGCGCCACCTACTCCTGTTGATGAACCACCTTGACTCCCAATCGTAGATGATGACGCATCGCTTGACATCTTCTCTCTTTTGTCATTCAGACCTCTACATCCTCTGCATTTCTGCTTCTGCACCACTTAGAAACTCCTGAGCTCTGGTACCATGTAAGAAAAATAACAGCACAACGGAATAGACCTATAGAGAGAGTTGAGAGAAAAACGCAAACAAAGATAGATGCAGACTGAGAGATAGATAACTCAAATTCTTAGATTACCGAGTGTAATGCAGTTACAATGATGGTGCTATCCACCCATGTGCTCCTAATGTGGAGCTTAGATGGCGATCTAGAAAGACTCTAGATGAAGGGCTTACTAGTGCGCAATGCTATGTAAATCTCAACCTTGGCCATGCTTATATCGCTTTTACAAGGTGGTTCGGTATAGACGAACGTAGTCAAGAGATACCAAATAGTCGATAAAATATAAGATCTAACAAGATCTCCATGACCAAAAGTCCTATCATCTTGGCCCTACGGGCTAGGGGGGATAGGCCCCACAAACCTCGCAGAAGGGGGCAAGCCCCGCTCTGCACTCCCCCCATTAAGGTTCTGTGGGGAAACCATGGGATGCCACAGGGTCTTTATTTTCACCTTAAATGGAAACCCAATGGCCTAGAACTTTATGCCCTACCTAACCTAGTGGCTAGGCTCACAAAGATCATCTACAACCATCAATGGTCACAGATAGACCTCATCTAACTTGGAAGTTATGGTTCCACAAATGTCCAGGCTCTCACAATGGCTTCTCCTCATAATGGGGGCCTTACAACTTAGAGCACCATGGATCATTTGTGGTCACATGATGGTGGAGTATTGATCATATCTAACACATACATGCTTTTGGATCCACACACACGAATACAAAGACATATAGAACACACATAGAACACATAGGTACATAAACATTCACATAGGCACATGAGCACATGGACTTACATTCACACATAGAAACAAGGACATAGAACACATGAACGCATAAGCACTTGGACATAAACACATAGAAAATCAAACGTCTCTAACTTCCTTTATGTTTTGTGTTCTTGAAGGTATAAGAGTTCAAATCATCATTTATTAGAGATCAAAAAGAATCGATGAACATGACAAAATTCTTCAAAAGAAATCACGACTTCCCAAAATTTAATTTCAATTTCTATTCTAGATGATTGAAATCCTTTTCAAAATGTGCATGTGGATCACCAATATAGGTTGACAAATGGGAGCTACACAATGGGATACCATATGAGTTACTTGATGCCTATTTGTTCAACCTAAAGGAGGTGCCAAAGTGGATGGAACACTATGCTTCTTCACTTACATATGGTCCATTACACCAATATCTTCCTACCAATAGAAAAGGAATTCGAGAATTAAAGGGCCTTCAAATCATTGCTAGAAGTATCTACAAGAAAGATCAATGAGTCATTCTTTATTCTTGCATAGAAGAAGATGAAAAGTGGGATCTCCTAACACAAGCCCACATTGCTAGTTTGAGTTGGCATATCCCCCAAACTAAAACTTTGCAAAACTTAATTCAATTAGGAGTTTATTGGCCACACATGGCCAATGATGTTCATGATCATTGCTCTAGTTTCCAATTTTGCATTGAAAAACTAGTACAGTTCATTCAACTCTATATCAAGTTATGATTTCACTAGAATGGGGTAAGCCAATTGCTGACTATATTCTTGAAGGAAACCTTTCAAAAGGTATTATTCCTTATGAGAAGAAAAACACTTCAGAAGAATGCAATGAATACTCTCTCATGTGGAATCAACTCTATAAAATAGGGAAAGACAACAAACTAGTTGGCAAAGGAGGTAGACGTTAGACTTACAAGACATTGTGATGCTCAAAATATAGCAGATATTTTGTTCAAAGAGATCTTCACTCGGTATGGATTTCCTATCAAAAGAGTTAGTAATAGGGGAACACATTTGATAAATGATTTTATTGAATGCCTATAAGAAGAGTTACTAATAGTGCACAAGACGTTTTCCCCCTATCACCCTTAGGAAAATGGTCAAGCTAAGAGTACTATTAAGTTTTCATACATAATACTCATGAAACTAATGAATAACAAGCTCTTTGATTTGGACCAATAGGTGTATCATGCAATTTGGGCCTATTAAAAAAAATGCTAGAAATGAAACCATTCACTTTGATGTATGGATAGAATGCTATATTATCTATAGGGTTACTCATTCCTACACTGAGTAGCAAAAACATACCACAAGTCATGAGCTATTTAAAAATAGAGAGTTATTAGAGCAATTATAAAAACATGATTGAGAGCCACAACAAACATTTATGCTACTAAGAGAAGGAAAAAGCTTATTATGATGCTCACATTAAAAATAATTGTTTACAAGAAGGAGACTCTTTTAGTATACATGCTAAGATAGCATGTGAAAAAGCTTCAAAAGAGAGGTCATGAACCATTCATGGTCGCATGTCTAGGAAGGTGTGATTGGTCATGAACTGGCAAAAGGTGGAGATCCAAAAGACAAAGATTGAGAGCTAGGAGAGATTATGGTCATGCATTGATTACGATTATTTTCATCATCTATGATTGAGATTGGGATTGGGATTGATATTAGATTGCGATTGTGATTGGGATTGGGATGAGATCAGCTCGTGGGTGGTCGAGCGAATGAGGCTTCACATTGAAGCTATTTGATAGATTTTGTAACGCAGATAAAAAATGTTGGTAAATCTGCACAGATAATAAAGCTCTCTCTCTCTCTCTCCTTGTTCTGTACATACTTTGTTTTTCTTCCTTCTATCTTTTTGTTTCGAATTCTATTATTTTGTGTGGGATTATGATTGAAGATTAAGAGACTTGTTACATGTTTGTTGCCTCAAAAGTGATTCGAGACCTAATTTTTAACTATGTTGGACATTAGATGTGAAATCAATCCAAAATCCTGAAAAACCATAAAATGCAATCGAGAGCTCGTTTTTTAGGCTAGCTAGTTTGAGATGTGAGCATTCTAAGAAGTCTCTTGTAATTTGAGCTTATGATTAGAAGTATTTGTTCTTCCATTGTCTCTTCTAGTGCCTCTTCTTTGTGTGTGTATGTATGTTTGTGTGTACACCTAGTGTGCTTCTAACCTTCACCTTCACACACATTACTCATTCACAATCATCATATCATCATTATAACTCTGTGGATTGACAATTAAGGAAGTGAAGCACCTCAAAGTTGTACTCATCCTTGTCCAGAGCAACACTCTCCCTCTCTCTCTCTGTATATATATATATATATATATATATATATATATATATATATATATATATATATATATATATATATATATATATATATATATATATATATATATATATATATATATATATATATATATATATATATATATATATATATATATATATATATATATATATATATATATATATATATATATATATATATATATATATATATATATATAACTTTGTGTGTGTGTGTTTGCTATACCCAAAGAAAACACATAAAAGAAAAATATGCATGCCTACACACATATATATGCATACACAAACATACACACACATAGACACACAAGGTTGCACTAACTCACACAAACACACATGCAAATGCATGCACACAAACAATTGTTCACACACATACACACTTGCCACATGCATTCATATAATACACATTCACTTAACTAGCAAAAGACATACACGTACACACATGAATAATGCATTTCAAGGCACAAACACTTATAACACGTATACAAACACATAGACAACACATAGTGAACTGAAATACTTACAAATATACACATTCATATTTCTTTTCATTTGTTTTTAGTTTTTAAGTCTCCCAAAACTTACATATACACATATGTAAAAGCTTACATACATACATACATACATAAATACATACATACATACATGCATACATGTATACATGTCACATACACAATCACTTAATCACCCACACATATTATATACTTATCGACCCACACACAAAAAAACATCCATACACAACATATGCACATACACCCATGGCCATATATGCATTCACACATAGAACGTCAAATACATGATACACACATACCCTTACTTACACACACAATCAAATATATAAGAACAAACATGGATGCACACAATTATCCCCACATTACACACATGGACATGTTTACATACACATATACACACTTTTAGCACATAGATATACATGCATTTATACTTTCACACTTGGTAACATATGGGATCATGTACATCCATACACGTGTCACATACATAATTTCACACACATGCACAAAGACATCTGTGCACACATGTACACATGGCCACACTTACACATGCACTCTCACACATCATAGACACACAAATACATACACACACATGCACATACACATTCATACACTTGTCCAAATCCTATACATAACTATAGATACAAACATGTAGACATAGGCACATTTGCACTCCTCCACATCCACACTTAAACACATATAACATACATATACATAATCATATTAAAGATGAACACATACATCCCCAAAACACATATAGAATCATTCCCACATTTACATATAAGTGAGCACCCATAAATATTCATATGTATATACATAAAGGCACACTCATTGAATCACATAGACATATGAGCACATGGAATTACATTCACACATAGACACAAGCACATAGAACACTTGAACACATAAACACATGCACATAAACACATAGAAAATCAAACATATCTTACTTCCTTTATGGTTTTTGTTCTTGAAGGTACAAAAGATGTCAAATCATCACTTATTAGAGAGCAAAAAGAATCCACGAACATGAGAAAATACATCAGAAGAAATCATGACTTCCCAAAATTTAATTTCAATTTCTATTCTAGATTATTGAAATCCTTTTGAAAATGTGCATGCAGATCACGAATTTAGGTTGACAAATGGGGAGCCACACAATGGGATACCATATGTGTTACCTGATGCCTATTTGATCAAGCTAGAGGAGGTACCAAAGTGGATGGAACCCTATGCTTCTTCACTTACATATGGTCCACTGCACCACTACTTTCCTACCAATAGAAAAGGAATTCGAGAAGCTAAAGACCTTCAAATCATTGCTAGAAGTATCAATAGGAAAGATGAATGAGTTATTCTTTCTTCTTGCATAGAAGAAGATGAAAGTTGGGATCTCCAAACACAAGCCCACATTGCTATTTTGAGTTTGCATTTCCCCCCAAACTAAGACTCTTCGGAACGTAATTCAATGAGGAGGTTATTAGCCACACATGGCAAATGATGTTCATGATTATTGCTCCAATTTCCAATTTTGCATTGAAGACCTAGTATAGATAATTCAACTGTTTATCAAGTTATGATAGCACTAGAATGGACTAAGCCAATTGTTGAATATATTCTTGAAGGAAAACTTTCAAAAGGTATTACTCCTAATGAGAAGAAAAACACTTCAGAAGAATGCAAGGAATACTCTCTCATAGGGAATCAACTCTATTAAAATAGGGAAAGAAAACAAACTAGTTGACAAAGGAGGTAGAGGTTAGAGCTACAAGACATTGTGATGCTCAAAGCATAGCAAAGATTTTGATCAAAAAGGTCCTCACTAGGTATGGATTACCTATCAAAATAGTTAGTGATACGGGAACACATTTCATAAATGATGTTATTGAATGCCTATAAGAAGAGTTTCTAATAGTGCAAAGGAATTTTCCCCCTATCGCCCTCAGGAAAATGGTCAAGTTGAGAGTACTATTAAGTTTTCATGCATAATACTGATGAAACTAATGAATAACAAGCTCTTTTATTGGGAAAAATAGCTGCATTATGCAGTTTGGGGCTACAAATTTCTGTACAAAAAAACTGTAGGAATGAAACAATTCAACTTGATGTATGGATAAAATGCTATATTATCTATAGGGTTACTCATTCCTACACTGAGTAGCAAAAACATACCAGAGGTCACGAGCTATTAAAAAATGTAGATTTATTAGAGCAATTACAAGAATTATGATTGAGAGACATAACAAACATTTATGCTTCTAAGAGAAGGCAAAAAGCTTATTATGATGCTCACATTAAAAATAATGGTTTACAAGAAGGCGACTATGATTTAGTATACATGCTAAGATAGCATGCCAAAAATCTTCAAAAGAGAGGTAATGAACTATTCGTGATTAAGGAAATCTACCTTGGAGGCAATCTAATTAGCAACTTTGAAAGGTGATATCTTGCCTAATTACATTAGTGGATGCCATGTCAAGAAGTATTTTGAGCCCTTGTGTGTACCTTAGTCAAGAAGACTTAAGAACTTGTGCCAAAGAGACTAAATCTCATTTGCCACACAAGTGCATATAGTGGGGAGTTGACACACGCTTATTTGTCAATCCGATGAACAGACCTAACCAAGTGTATGAGGACATGTGCACACGTGATGGGAAATGAAGTGGTTCAGCTCACATGCATGAGAAAAGACTAACCTACCTCTCAAACTCACTTAATCACTGGAAGTGTCTGTCACGATTCCACTTACAGGAGTTTTCACTAAATTGAGGATTTCTCCCAGCTCCGAACTCCAAATATGGCCGATAGCGGGTTTGTTTCGAAGCTCTCGATGAGACGCATCTATTGGACATTTTCACTCAATTTTGACAACTGTGCTTCAAGTTATGACCAAAATAGTGAATGGTGGGAAGTACACACACTCAGTCCACAACTCGTGATAGCTCACACACACACTACAGTAGCTCAAAAACAGTGGGGAGGGGTAGACAACAGTCCCACACACACATTCCAAGCATTACACGCACATAGAGAAGGTAGAAATCTGCAAGAAAGAAGCAAATTCGAAATTTTCAAGCTCTTCTTCTTCACAATGGCAAAAAGTCTCTACAAAAAGTCACAAAGTGACTTATATACATGTGCCCTAAAAATGGTCCTTTAACACAAGAGACTGGCACTTTATTAACTAAAAGGTGAATTTCCTACTAATTTACAAGAAATATATTACAATGAGTTGGGATTATGCATCTAGAAGACTCCTCTAGTCCATTTACATGGTTTGAGGGAATTTCCTAAGACTTTGAAGAAGAATAAATATGCCCATTAATTTGAAAATTTTGGGGCTCCCCTTTCATGCCTCTTTGCTCTGTAACACTCTCCCCCTCTTTGTCTCTGTCATCCCTTGACAGGCTTTTGTCTTTCGTTTGCTGCTCGTCTAAGCTTTCTGAATACACGCACCCAGTGGTCGAAGAAGCAACAAGGACTGTCAAACAATTGGTTATCTTATCTGAGGTATGTCCTTTGCTTCTGTTTGCCCCTTGGTATTCCGTACATCACTGATCTGGGTTGCTGCATTCAGTCGGGCTGCCACGCCATCAGTGAGTAAGAATGCGGTATTCTTAGTCACTCTCTTCAACTTTTCAGCCTCTCCTCTTTCTAGCTTTTGGTCTTCTGATATGTCTTTGTCTTCACACATCTGACCCTGTTGTATTGCTTTGAGCCTGTTTATCTTCTGCCATCGCACGCTATTAGCGGGAGGATTATTACCTGCCAAGTATTGTCTTGCACTTCTTCATGGATACTTCCCGGCCCTGGTCCTTCCTTCCCATGAAATGTCCTGGTTCTTGATATTCTTTATTTCCATTCCTCTGGACCTGGATGTTTGGCATTGTTGCCTGATGCGTGCCCCTGTGGGGCTTTGGGCAGAGGGTGGATCTTTTGCTTTATGATCTTCATTCTTTACTGAGCAGTTTTGGTCTTTGATTTTCTTCTTCTTCTTTTCTTGTTTGATTCCCCTTCCACACGTCCCTCCTCCTGAACTCTATCATCCCCGACAGGCTTTTTGTGGCGACATGAGTATGTTTGTATTGTAGCTTGCTCTCGTTGATTCAGCAAATTGGCATGACATATCATGAATTCTTTCCACTGTATTGACTTCACTCCATCCTCTGGTGCTTGTCGATGATCCGAAAAAAAGCTTGTTTCATATGCCACCAGTCTTGCATTAAGATTTGAAGTCATTTTAACAAAAATTTCCGAATCAATTTCAAAGAAGCCAGTAAAAAGTGCTTTTTTGAAAGTCTGCATATACGTGTTTGGCAAAAACATAAGCTGTAAATAGTAGGCCATAAGTGTTAATCGGCTTGGGATAGTGGAAAGATAAAAAACGAGTGCTTCAGATCCTTGTGTAATACCGATGAAGTTCAAAAATGTATATTTGGCGTGTTGGAAGACTTTAATCACCATCAGAAGCATGCTGAAAATCTTATTAGTCATTTTGATTGCTAAATCTGGGACAGTCGCATATCTAGTAATCCAAAATTCCATGGTTTTCACCATGTATTCTTCTGTTGGTAGGTAATTATGCGGTGGACTTGGTAATAGAGGAGACTTGGTAATTGAGCCATTGAGTATTTATGCTATCCTGGCGCTGCCCTTCCCAAAATTGCGACCAGGAGCGTCTACGGGGTACTGGACAAAAACATGGGTTCACCGGGCGATGCTTCCCATTGTACTCGCAGTGTAGGATTCTTTTCCAAAAGTTTCCGTCTCCATATAGCATCAGCCCTTTTGAATTCCTCTTGAGTATAGTTGAAAGTATTATTGCTGAACTGGAGGTTGTTGTCAGGCTCCTTATTTGTCGTGGTCTTTATATATTGCCTTGTTTGCTCTTTAAGTAGTCCATATGGTACATTAAATGGCTTTAATACCTGTTCCAAATTTTTGCTCTCAATCTGAGCTTCCTTCATGACCTTGATTATTTGATCTTCAAATTCGGCAATGAGCTGGGACACCAGTAGTGCCCTCTCATGTCCGCTCAGTTCTACAATATCCTGATGATTATGTTCAAATTGGATCTCCATTTCCTCCCTTATAAGCGAATGATGTAAGGGGGAAGAGAGAGGACATACCTCAATCTCCTCAGTAGCCGCTGTGGATTTTGGAACTACTGGTGTCCCCTCCATTGCATTTTGTGCAAGCTGATCCTGTAGTTGCTTTATCATTTCCTTTTTTTGCTTAATTTCCTCCTGGGCCTTCAAAATTGTTTCCTTATTCCTTTGGATTTCTTCTACCACGACAGCGAGCTGATCAGTGTCTTCTTTACATTGCACAAGATATCGATTCTCAGCCTTTTTTCATTTTGTCCCTAGAGCCACGGTATCATCCATATATCTTTCTTCCCATTCGGCAATGTTTGCCTGCTCTTGCTTGAGCTGATCTTCATACCTAGCTATCTTGTCCTCCATTTCCTTTATGTCTTTTTCTGGCCTTTCCTGAACTTCTATGGGTTGATTACTCAAGAGAGCTATCATCAACTCCTTGTTTCTGTTTCTCAAGTTCTCTGGCTCATCCATGTATATCTTTATTTGTGATTCCAAGATTTTGCTTCTTGCATTTATCCTTGCCTTCTCGGTCTCACCATCCTCATATTTCTTCTATAACTCTTGTAGTTGTTCTTTTAATTTTTCATTTTCTATCTCTAAAGTTTTGCACTTTTGCTTGACCTCTTGAACTTCATTTTCTTTATGTGATATGTGCTCTCTTGCTAGCTTTAGTTGTGCTGAAAGATTCTTACCCGTCTCATGAAGTTCATGCTTTCCCTGCATCGCTTTGTCATAGTCCTCATCAGCCTCAAGCATCAACTGTTGCGTATCCATAGATGTTGTGATCATATCTTGCACCACTGGCTTGAGCTGAGCGATGTCAAAAACCACGTTCTTGGAATGTTGGGAGCTTCTCCTGTTTGTACATCCTTTTCGTGCTCCACATGGATAGTTTCGTTATGTGGTTGTCTGATTTGTAGTTGTATTTCTGGTTCTTTTCTTTCTTCATCCTGATCAATAATTTTCGTGGCACTCCCTTGAAATGTAACATCCATGGGGGAGGGTTCTGCCACAACCCTCAGTGGAGTGAAGGGTTATGAATTCTCCACCGTAGCTTCTTTTGGTTCCTCTTTTGGATTCTTTAATGAACTTTCTCCTTTAAGCGTTATCTCTTTGATTTGAACTTTTGAAGTCTCATTTATTTGGATGACATGTACCCCTTCTTGGTTTCCTTCTTTGTCTGTTGTGTCTTGCTTGGGGTTAATGAAGGTGTCATTCTTTTTTGTGAAGAGATGGATAGGTATGTGCTTGAAGATGAAGAGGTGTTGCAAAATCCTTGATCTACACCAGCCAAATGAACTCTAGAAGTATATGGTGGGTCCTTTTAGCTTGCCAATGGATTTATTAGACACCCTATGTACCTTGGAAGATTACTCTCAAAAAGATAGATCAAAACAGATAAGTTGGAGTTAGCTCAGAGGTGAAAACTTGCTATTCTTGGTTCATACACCTGTACAGTGTTTTACATAATTCTCTGAGCACAACAGCAATTAGCTTAATTCCTCTTGGGGAAGTCTAGGTAACTTAAACAGCTAACTTTTAAGAGTAATCTCATCAAAAATAATAAACCACACACTGAGAATGAGTTTTAACAAGTGATGACATCATCCCGATTTTCACGGGCTGCTACAGTTTGAGACCAGTGAGCAGAAAAATCAACATAACTCCAAATGTAGGAATCCAATGATTATGAAATTTTGTATGCTTATATTAGACAGTAAGCTGAATTCAACAAGCTTTAAATCACTGAATTCGGATAAGTAACCACTGAGAAACACCTCTGACAAGATGAGTGAAAAAGTCGGGTACCTGACAGAGAAGTGAAAATGCACAGACACTGTTGACTTCAACTGAACATAACTAAAGATTTCAACATTCAAATTACATGAAAATTTGTGAGCATATAGTAGACTTATAGAGCTAACTTTACCAAGTTAAATCACTGAAAATGATGCACCAAGCTCAGAGAAAACATCTCTGCAAGTTGACTGAGAAAATTGAGAGTAATGGCAGTGAGTAGTACACTTCACAAGAACATGGAAAGATGAACTCAAATAATCATGAAAATGAAAGTATATTGCTTGTACAATACAATGACTTACTGATACATATGTGTGCCTTGAAATCACACCTTGATATGGCATAAAGCTCAGCTCTTGGAGGTCTTCACATAGGTCTCTCTAACCACGACTAAAACTGCCATCTATTTATAGTTGAGTTTGGGAGGCTAACTTCCCTCAATCACTCTCCAATCAATCAATGATTGATTTGATTCTCTACCTACCACAAATCACGAATTCGTGGCTCCTCTTTCCATTCTTGATCAAGTGGACTCAACCACTTAAGATTCTTTCACTTTTACATTAAGTAAACTCTTCAAAAGTTACAAGAGGTAGTTCACAAGTGAACTTTACATAGTCTTCATTTTAAGGCTTTTTCTATGACTTTGTGGGACTCAAGCCAATACTTAGGCTTGTCATAGACTTGCTCCAACATTTTTTATGCCCTCTTCTTCTGCATTGTACTTTACTTCATTTAGTTCTTCCCATTGTCCATCATCTTTGGATTCACTTCGAATGTCCATATTTAGTAGGGAGGTGTCGGGATCTTCGTGTGTATTTGAAGAGGAGCTTGAGTTATCCAACCCTATTTCCCTGTATCATTGTACTTTGGTCACCTTCCTTTTCGCTTCCATATCTTGGTGGGTTTTCTGGTAATGGTGCCCTTGCACTGGTAGAAGCACTTATATTGGTGTGTGTCTTCCAAAGCTCGTGTTAAGTCCTCTTCGGTAATTGGTTGTTGCCCTTCAATTCTTGTCTTTGGGAGCACGTGTGCCCTTTTTGCAGCTGGAACTTCAGCTTCTACTTGCTTTACTTCCCTTAATCTCTTTGTCCCTCTCATTTCGGGTTGAGAGCTAGTTTCTGCCTCCTCAACAATCTTGACTCCTTTTTTCTTTCTCGGGACTGTAGCGACCTTGGCATACTTAGCCGTGGCAGTTGATGAGGGCATTTCCTGGAGGTGCTCTCTAATACCTAAAGCATGATATATCAATATGGTTAGAGCTATGCTACCATTCAAGAACTTCTTGTTATTCAACTACTTCTTTGCCTTGAATAACCTTTCCTGTATGTATGGAGTCAGATTAATTTGATTTCCAGTTTGTTTGATAGCATGTGATAGTAGCTGGACAATGATCTTATGAGGAGCAGTGTATCGATGCATGTTAGGGAAGCAGAAGTGTTGATGGATGGGTCTGACTTCTTCTTCTATGTCCACTCGATTGATGTCAGTAAATGTTCTGGTCTTCGCCCCTCGACTTTCTTCTTTCAATACGGTAGTTCCATCCTTCTCCCATCCAAAAGCTTCTTTAATTAAATCATGTGTAAACTGAATCACTACCCATTCACCGACTGTGTCCATGACTCTGGCTTTTGGCACCAATGGATCGTGTAGTGTTGGTTGTAATGTATTCATCACTTGCGTGCATCTTTGAAAGTCGGGTTTGTAGATCGGCAGTTCAAAATATTTGTGTATACCTGCTTTCTTCATGATGTCAATTGTAGATGGAAGCTCATGCACCACTTTAAAATCTTGGGACATAACCGGGAACTGATGATCTGTATCCATGATTTTGATAGTCACCAGCAAGAGATACTCCCCAGCCGGTTGATCTTCTCTAAACCAGTGTCCCTTTGCTTTAGTTATGCTTTGCAAGGAGAATTCCAATACTTCTTCCTAAATAATTGCTTCAGAAGCTTCAGAAGCCATCTGCACTTGTATTGAAAAGAGTGTTAGCTTCAATAGAAGGCATAACCTTAGTGTTGTGTGTTGTAGTGACATGTCGTTCGATGCATTACTTCGTTCCCCTTGTTTTGCATAATTAAGATCTCTTACCGCATATATTTTTCTTTTCTTTTCTGAAACAAAACAAAGATTAGTATAGCCGAAGCATTTATTTATTTACATAGTAGGTCCATTCCTAAGTAAGTTGCAGCTATGACATATTCCTTTGAAGAATGTGCACCACTAATGCTATTATATGTTGTGTTTACAAACTTGTAAACATCAAAGTACACAACGAAACATGATGAGACCTCCCAAGACCGTTAAAACACCAACCAAATATTTCCAAACTTCAAAAACAAACTTTCCAAAAAACAGAAATAGGTCACTGTAGCAAAATGATCACCAAAGACTCTCTGAGCAGAATTTGACAAAACTAATCATATATTCTGAAAGTAGTCTCTGAGTAGTATGCTTTAGAAACAAAAAACATCAAAAACGATGGAGTATACCTCCCAAACCAACAGCTTGAAGTCAAGGTAAGAAGAAGCCTGCAACATCAAGGTATGACTAACTGTCTGAATTGAAAAATGATGTACAACAGCAAGAAAACTTCAAGATCTATGAGAAATTTTGATATGGATAGAAAGTATGAGAGCTAAGGAAACTCTTTCAAGTGAAATCACTCAAAAAGACCTCATAACACTGAGATATGAAAGTTTGAAGAGAGGTATGTCTCTGATGAGGCACCGGATAGACACAAGAAAGAAGATCTGCAAAAACACCTACTTGCGTAGAGTTTTCTCATTGTTAATTTTACAAAACTGATCTACTTATATAGTACAAGTTGTAAGCTTAGCAACGCAACAAGAATCACTCAATTTGGACACCTACACTAAGAGAACCACTCTTTTTATTGAGAGGCTATCAACAGAAGCGCCTTCTTTGTCTAAAAATAGAAACCTCTCCTTTCCTTCTACTTTTATCTACTTTTGCTCTAACTTTGGAGATGTGAATGCCTCCACATGTTATTTTTCATAACTAATAATATCCACAAGCTTCCATATACCATTTTTAATAATTAATAAAATCCACAAGACTACTTTAGAGCTTGTTTTTATGTAACATTGCCCCCCTCAAGCTCTAAATGCAAAGCTTTGACTCCGAGTAGCACTTTGATTCGCTTAAGCTTCTGAGCATTCACTGCTTTTGTGAGTAGGTCTGCTAATTGATCTTTCGTTCCGACATGTTGAATATCAATATCTTCATTCACCACCTTCTCTCGGATATAGTGATAGTGCACTTCAATGTGTTTTGTTCTTGCATGGTACACTGGATTAGATGCGAGCTGTAATGAACTTACATTATCTCCAAAGAGTAGTGGACGTGTTGTAGATAGATTCATATCTTCATAAAGCTTCAAATACCACATAATCTCACATGTTGCATTTGTAAGACTTCTATATTCAGCTTCTGTGCTTGAAAGTGCTACTGTAGGCTGTTTTTTAGAACTCCATGAAACCAAATTATTACCTGCAAATATTAGATATCCACCTGTACTCCTTCTATCATCCTTATTTCTAGCCCAATCTGCATCACTGTATGCTTTCAAATTCAAACCTTCATGATATTTATAGTTCAGACCATTTAATGTACCCTTCAAATATCTCAAGACCCTTTTTGCTACTTGCATATGAACATCTATGGGTTTGTTCATGAATTGAGACAATGTACTTACACTAAATGTAATATCCGGCCTTGTTAAAGTTGCATATATAAGAGAACCAATCAAAGACCTGTAGATAAGTGGATCTTCTAAAGGTTCACCATCTTCAACACTGTACTTCACATTGGCTTCCATCGGATTACTGATACTCTTGCAATGCTCCATGTCATATTTCTTTAACAAATCTGAAATATACTTTCTTTGTAGAAGATATATGCCATCTTCCTTCTTCATAACTTCGATTCCAAGAATGTACGTCAGTTCTCCTAAATCTGAAATTTTAAATTCAGATCCAAGCTGTGCTTTGATCCTGGCTATCTTACCTTCATTGTTTCCTATTATTATCAAGTCATCCACATAAATTGAGATATAAACAATCAACGATCCTTCAACCTTAACATACAAAGAAGTATCTACATTTGAACACCTGTATCCCTGCTTTTCAAGAAACTTTACCGATCTAAAATTCCAAGCCCTTGGAGCTTGCTTAAGACCATACAATGCTTTCAAGAGTTTACATACATGAGTAGGCTTCTTGGAATCTTCATAACCTGCTAGTTGCTCCATGTACACATCTTCTTTTAAATCACCATTGAGAAATGCATTTTTTATATCTAATTGATAAAGATTCCATACCTTGCTTGCACCAACACTTATTAATGTCCTTATTGTTGATATCTTGGCAACAGGAGAAAATGTCTCCTCATAATCAATGCCATAACTCTGTGCATAACCTTTACAAACAAGCCTTGCCTTATATCTACTTACTGAACCATCACTGTTTCTCTTTATCCTGTACACCCATTTGTTACCAATTACCTTCATGTTAGGTTTCCTTGAAACTAAACTCCATGTATTGTTCTCATACAAAGTTATCATTTCTTCATCCATTGCTTTAACCCATTTCTTTACCTTTGACGCTTCTTTAAAAGTTGTTGTTCCTGCTCCTCAAGAAGTTTTGGAATATAAGCTTCATGAGAAAATCTTTGCGGTTGCCTTCTTTCTCTTACTCGATAACTTGATTGGCTTCTTGTCCTACCATGCTTTTCTTGCCTTCGAGTTTGAGTTCTTCTTCATGTAGAACCTTCACTTTCTTCTTCTTGTGACTCAATTTCCTTTGAAATCAAATCGAGAATTTTCTTCAACTTTTGATTGGGGGGAGTTGCCTCTTCATGTGTAATTTGACTCTCTGGTGAACTTGGAGAACTTGGCTCTTCTTCGTGACTTCTTGTAGTTTCTTCTTCATCTACCTGCACTTCATCTTTATACCAATATTTATCTTCATGAAAAATAACATCTCTTGAAACAATTACCTCTCCCGTATCTGGGTTCACACATCTATATCCTGGTTGCCCTTCTGCCATACCAATGAAAACCATTGTTTGTGACCTTGGATCCAACTTTGACCTTAACTGTTGTGGAACATGAACAAAACATATGCTTCCAAAAATTCTACAATTAGCAATATCTGGTTTTGATCCATAAAACAATTCATAAGGTGCTTGCTGTACATGACTTTGAGTAGGTGGTAACCTGTTCATCACATAAACTGCCATATTGCATGCTTCAGCCCAAAAAATAAGTGGTAAGTCCTTTTCATTTAACATGCACCTACCCATCTCCAAGATAGACCTGTTTCTTCTTTCCGCCACACCATTTTGTTGAGGTGTGTATCTGTTTGTAGTCTCCTTTTTAATTCCTTCTTCCTCCAAAAATGCAAGAAATTGATTAGAAAAATATTCGCCTCCTCCATCTGATCTCAACCTTCTTATGCTTTGAACTGTTTGCTTTTCAACCAATGATTTAAACTTTTTGAATATGTCAAACACTTCGAATTTGTATTTCATAAAATAAATGAATGTAAACTTTGAGAAGTCATCAATAAATGTGACAAAGTACTTGCTACCTACCATGGACTCTTCTTGAGATGGACCCCATACATCAGTATGAATCAAGTCCAAAATACCTCTGCTTTGCAATCCTGCTTTTGAAAAAGAACTTCGTACCTGTTTTCCAAACTGACATGCCTCGCAAACAAAATCCAAATCTTGCTTAGGTAATTGTGGTAAACCTTCAACCAATGATTTCTTTGCAATATCTTTTAACCTGCCAACACTGATGTGTCCTAATCTTTTATGCCATAAATCTAGTTGACTTACTTGAGCCCCATTAACCATTGTATAACCTGCATAATCTGGAACTTCAACTTCATAAGTATATAATCTGTTTACCTTTTGTCCTTTTATAACAAAATTTCCATCCTTCTTCTGATAAGCCTACCACTGATTATTGTCAAAATCGACCTTTACTCCATTGTCCTCCATCTGTCCAACTGAAATCAAATTTCTTGTAATGGTAGGAACAAACAAAACATCTCTAAGAGTGCCATGTTCATTAAGTGGACAATCACCAATGTAAACTACTTCATGCTCAGTACTATCTCCTGTAGCAACTGTGACTCTTGAATCATGTTTGTGTAAGTTCACAAACATATTCATGTTGTGACTCATGTGGTTTGAGCAACCACTATCTACATACCAAGTTTTGTTGTTTACCTTCCTCTTATGTGTCTCTGTATGCATAGCCATAAGAACGTTTTCCTTCTGTGTTTGAGCCTCCTCTTGTACTATGTTGTTGTTGTGATGCATGTGATCTTGGCCTCTTCCTCTTTGTCGTCCTCTAAAACCACCTCTTCTATTCGGATTGGAGAAACAATCCCTAGCATAATGACCAACTTTACCACAATAATGGCAGGTAAAGTTACCTTGCTAATTTGGTTGAGTTTGTTGACTTTGTTGTATTGTTCTTCCTCCTCTAGTCGCATTAAAGCTTCCTCTTCCTCTTGCATTGTTGTTGAGTCTTCCTCCTCCTCTCCAATTTCCTCTACCTCTTGATCTATTTGATGAAGTATAAAGAGCTTCTCCTTGACTACCTCTTTGCAAATGATAAGAGTTCCCACCTTCTATGTTGATTTCTTCAGTCATCATGAGTGTCTGTAAATCTTCAAAGGATGGTAGATTCTCTCGAGTCATGATAGACATAATGAAAGACTTCCATCTTTCATCTTCTCTCAAGCCATTTAACATGCTATTAAACTTTATATCCTCACTAGGAGATGCATCAATAGAGGCTAATGCTTCAATAAGAGATTTTACCTCAAGAATATAATCATTAACTGATTGTCGTGGCTTCTTTTTTACTCTTGTCAGCTCACCTATAAGTTGTGTTTGCCTCGCTCTGTTGGTAGTTGCAAATAATCTTTCTAGAGACTCCCAAGCCTCTCTACTAGTATTCAAACCTCTTATATGCCCAAGCATAGTATTGGAAACGGTTTGTGATATAATAAACAGAACTCTTCTATCTCTTTCGATCCATTCTTGCTCTCTTGCTTGATCCGCTTGTGTAGGAGCTTCTGGTAATACCGGCTTTACTTCTGTACCTCTTATCAATCCCCAAAGACCTTTAGACATGAGATAAGACTCCATTCTAAATTGCCACATGGGATAATTTCTCCCATCAGATAACTTCTCAATCGATGCACTCAAATCTGCCATGTTGAATTGTTGTAAACAAAGAAAATAATTCAATAAGTTGTATGAAAGATTTGATAAAACAAAAAAAAACAAAAGCTCTGATACCACAATGTTGTGTTTACAAACTTGTAAACATCAAAGTACACAACGAAACATGATGAGACCTCCCAAGATCGTTAAAACACCAACCAAATATTTCCAAACTTCAAAAACAAACTTTCCACCAAACTTTCCAAAAAACAAAAATAGGTCACTGTAGAAAAATGATCACCAGAAACTCTCTGAGCAGAATTTGACAAAACTAATCATATATTCTGAAAGTAGACTCTAAGTAGTATGCTTTAAAAACAAAAAACGTCAAAAACGATGGATTATAGCTCCCAAATCAACAGCTTGAAGTCAAGGTAAGAAGAAGCCTGCAACAGCAAGGTATGACTAACTATCTGAATTGGAAAATGATGTACAGCAGCAAAAAAACTTCAAGATCTATGAGAAATTTTGATATGGATAGAAAGTATGTGAGCTAAGGAAACTCCTCCAAGTGAAATCACTCAAAAAGACCTCATAACGACTGAGATATGAAATTTTGAAGAGAGGTATGTCTCTGATGAGGCACCGGATAGACACAAGAAAGAAGATCTGCAAAAACGCCTACTTGCATGGAGTTTTCTCATTGTTAATTTATGTACAAAAACTGATCTACTTATATAGTACAAGTTGTAAGCTTAGCAACACAACAAGAATCACTCAATTTGGACACCTACACTAAGAGAACCACTCTTTTTATTGAGAGGCTATCAACAGAAGCGCCTTCTTTGTCTAAAAATAGACACCTCTCCTTTCCTTCTACTTTAATCTACTTTTATCTACTTTTGCTCTAACTTTGGAGATGTGAACGCCTCCACATGTTATTTTTCATAACTAATAAGATCCACAAGCTTCCATATACCATTTTTAATAATTAATAAAATCCACAAGACTACTTTAGAGCTTGTTTTTATGTAACATTATATACATCAAGTGCCGAATGCTTGGCCTTGTAATGTGGCCCTATTATGCATACTTTAGGTGCACTGGAATCTTCATGAGTGCAACAAAAATCTTCGTTGTTCTAGTGTTCCATTTCTCGCAGTTGCTTGGGTCTCCAAATCCATTTCGTTTTCGCTGTGTTAGGCCGTGTCTTCTCTTTGGTTCCCTGAGTTGTACTTGTTTCTTTTGTTGTATTTGTTGTCCTAGTGATGGAGGTCTTTCTCTTCATGTTTCTATGACGAGTGTGTCTTGGATTCGTTGTCCGAACGTGTCGGTGTAATGCGTCCTCCTGTTTGCTTATCTCTTGATTGGCTACTTGTCTGACCTTCTTGGGAATCCAGATTTGTTGCCATGCTTGTTGAGCTTCAATCAAAGACCTAGGAAGCCATACTTGCAAGAGTCGTTTTGGTTCGGATTTCGGTAAAGAAGAATTCTTGTCCTCCTCTTTCTCCTTATGAGCTAGTGCTGCAATCTCTGATTTCTTCACTTGATCCTTGCGTACCCATTCGAAGTTGACCTTTCCTGGATGCGAGTATTTTAAGATGGTGGTTTTCCAAGTTGGTGATCCTTCTATCGTGGGAGAAACTCTAAGAGTGTTGATCTCCCTGGTTTCTTTCTATTCATCAATTGAATAGGGTGAATCCCCTTCTCCCGTTGATATGTTAGGGTTTGAAATTTCTTCTTCTTTCAGACCTGCTTCTAAGAGATTGGGTTTGGAATCATGCTCTACGTTCTCTTCTTTGAGTTCTTCTGCACTTCCAATGGCTTCCGGTTTCTGCGAGGGCTTCTCCCCTAATAGACTAAAAATTTCCTTGTGCCCTATCTTGGCTGAAATGTATCCTTGTGCTAGGTGGATGCTTACTTCATTTTCAATGATCCAATCTTGCCCTAGTATGAGATTCTCTCTGAGATCCTCATCTTTACACACTAAGACTCGTTGTTTCATGGAGGAATTTCCTAGGTGGAGGGATACAGTAGTTTCGCCAATGCATTCTATGACTTGTCCTCCAATTCCTATCATATGTGCCTTAGTAGGTGTGATAACTGTTTGAAGATCTCTGATGACCGCATTTCGTATGCAACTGAGTCCTGCTCCTGAGTCTATCGAGGCATCTATCAACCGATACTCCATTGTTCCAATTCCTAGGTTTAGATGGGGCTGTGACATGTAGGCATTAGTCGTGTCAGACTTATGGACTTGGTAATTAGCCATGGGCATAGGTTCTTTGCCTTGGAGATACCATTCGTCTCTTTGCCTAATCCACTCTCTCCGTTTCTTAATACGTTCCAAGGCCATGCCTCTTCTCTAATCCGTTCTTCCTCTTTCTTCCTATTTTGCGCACCTACGAGATGTGCTAACATTTGGTCCGTCAAAGGCTCCATGAACCGTTTCACTTTACATCCACTTATGTAGTTAGGAAGAATATCTCCATCCAGAGTGGCTAGATTAACTGCTCCACTCGTAGAGATCCTATTAATGATTAGAGGTCCATATCCACGTTTTTGTAACTTCTTGGCATGTTGCTTCAAGGTGTAGACCAAGACTAGGTCTCCTTCTTTTAGTCCTTTGTCTTTTATGTGTGCATCATAATATGCCTTTTGCCTTCTCTTGGCCGCATAGATTCTTGCGACAGCCGGAAATCGATTTTCATGCAGCTTCTTGATTTGGTCTAGTTGTTGGGATAATTCATGTCCGATCCATTCATGCTGTTGGGCTACTCTCAAGGTGGGTATCAAAAAATCAATTGGTAGAATTGCGTTCTGTTCATATACTAGATTGAATGGGGTAGTTCCAATGGCAGTCTTGTACGCGACTCGGAAGGTCCAAATTGCATGATGCAATTGTTTGTTCCAGTCAAACCTCCCATTATTGACATCTTTGTCAATACTGTGCATAACACTTTATTGAAACTTTCCGCTTGACCATTGGCTTGGGGGTGGTATGGGGCTGATTTTTTATGGATCACTAAAAACTCATTCATTAGAGATTCTATTACCTCATTAATGAAGTGCGTTCCTCGGTCACTCACAATTTCAATTGGTAATCCGAAACGAGTGAATATATGCTCAAAAAGAAACTTAGCAGTGGTTTGAGCATCGTTTTTTCTAGTAGCCTTTGCCTCTACCCATTTTGTCAAGTAATCGGTGGCTACTATGATATATTTGGCATGTGACCCTTTGGCCGGTGGGTTAATGGGTCCTATGAAATCAATGCCCCATTTAGAGAAAGCTCTAGCACAAACCATAGGTCTCAATGGCATGTCATATCTCTGAATTGGGTATTTAGCCCTTTGGCATGTCTCGCAGCTTCACACATAGGTCTCCGCATCCATATGTAAAGTTGGCCACCACAAGCCTGCAAAGAGGATCATTTTCACGGTTCTCTCAGCTGAGAAATGAACTCCTGTTGCACCTGCATGTGCCATCTCTAATATGGGTAAATATTCTCCTTCATGCACACATAGTCGTAATTGGTTGTCTTTTCCTCTCCTAAACAGGTCTCTTCCCATGAGCACATAATCTTTGCTCATCTCTTCTAGGGATCGTTTTCTCGTCAAGCTAACTCCTTCCTCTTGTTCTCTTGTCTTTAGGATTTTACTAATGTCTTGCTCCGATTGGGGGCTATTGTGGAGAAGGGTATGGATGTATGATCCTCGGGGATAGTCTCCTGGCATTCTGCATAGTTACTCACATAGTCATGGACATCCTTAGGCATGTCAGGCCAGTATACTCCTAATCGTTTTAACTCCCTAATAATTCCATGAGTTCTTTTGTGTGTCCTCCATTTGTTCACATGAGCTTTTTCCATCAGCTTCAATTGTTCGTCCTCCTCAACACATCTTAATAGTACACCGTTAGGTTCCTTATCGTTCACACTTCCCGCAAGAATGTTCAAGTTCCTTGACTGTAGAATTTCCTTCATTGAGTTTTGTGGGCCATGAGTGAGTATAGGAATTAGTTTCTCTGCCCACTTTGGACACACTTCCAGATTGAATAAATAAGTGTCTGGCAATTCATCAGGTACTCCACTTGGTGGTTCTCCATGTCTTAACCTAGAAAGGTGATCTGCTCTCACGTGAGTATTTCCCTTTTTCACTATTACTTCAAAGTTGAACTCGATTAATAGTAGAAACCATCTTACCAGTCTTCCCGTATTGTAGAGCTTATTGACTAAGTACAATAAAGCCTGATGCTCTATGAAGAACTTGAATTTGTTGGCTAAGAGATAGTGTCTAAATTTTTCCACTGCATAGACCATTCCTAATCCCTCTCGCTCTGTAGTTGTATAGTTCCTCTCAGCTTCATTCAGTTTTCTACTCGCATAGGCCATTGGGTGATCTAACTTCCCTTCGTCTGCTGGTTGGGCTAAGATACAACCTATTGCGTAATTAGAAGCATCCACATGATTATGGAAAGGCTTGTTCCAATTCCGTGTTTTCAGAATTGGGGCCGTGCTAAGCCGCTTCTTTAACTCATTGAATGCCTTCTCGCATTCCTCTGTCCATGTGAATTGAGTTAAGAGTCCATACAAGGGTTTGGCGATTATGACATATATATGGATAAATCGACGATAGTATCCACAATGTCCCATAAATGCTTGCACCTCTTTCGCATTCTTAGGTCTTGGAAGCTCCAAAATGACCTTAATCGTGTCCTCATCGGTGGATATTCCATTTCTAGAGACTATGTGTCCTAAGATCTTCCCTTGTCTTACCATGAAGACTCACTTCTCTGGGTTCAGGCAGACTCTATATTATCGACATTTATTAAATATCTTCCGCAATTTAGGAATGTGGTCTTGTCTTTTATTTGAGTATGTACATAGATCATCCACATACACTTCCATGCTCTTCTTTAGGAATTCTTTGAAAACATGACACACATCAATCGTTAGAAAGTAGCAGGCGCATTAGTGAGTCCAAAAGGCATCACTCGAAATGCATAGACTCCCCATTCAGTTGCGAATGCGGTCTTATGTTGATCCTGAGTAGCAATAGCTACTTGGTTGTATCCAAAGAATCCGTCTAAGATGCTATAGAATTCTTTATCTGCTACTCTTTCCAGTAGATGGTCAGTGATGGGTAATGGGTAGCTATCACGTATAGTAGCTGCATTGACCTTTTTCAAGTTAATGCAAACTCTTAATTTTCCGTTCTTCCTAGGCACAATTACTAATGGCGATACCCACTCGGTATGCTCTATTTCATATATGAATCCTGCCGCTAGTAGCTTGTCTATTTCTTCTTTAATTTTAGCAGCATAGACCTCATTCTATGTGTAAGGGCATTGTTTCGATGGTTTTGTCTCTGCCATCATTGGTATTCTATGAGAGAAAATCGAGGGTTCCACACCCTTGAGATCCTTATATGTCCACGTGAATACATCTCGATATTCTCGGATCAATTGTATTAATTCTTCTTCCTCCTCATTTGAGATTTGTTCCACTGTTATAGTGATTTTTTTTGTTTGCTCTTTTTTAAAATGCTCCGGAACCGCAAAAAGATCTAGATTTGGTCCGATTTTACTCACGCTTTCCTCTTGCTCTTGTACTACGGGGGCTGCTTCAATTGCTAATACCTTGGTCAGTCCATACTTGTCTTTGGTATGAATAGCTTCTAGGTAACATTCTTTAGAGTCAAACTCCGGTTCTATCTTTATGCTCTCGTATTCCTCTTTCCACTCCTTTTCTAAGAGTTCTCCTGCTTCCACCTCTTGCAGGACAACCATATACAGATTTACATCATAGCCTTCATCGTCCATGCATTCGTTCATAGTTAGAACTTCCTCATTCACACATACATTCAAGGTAGCTAAGATTTCCATCCATCCATGCGGTTCAAAGGTTTCATCAGGAAAGATTTGAGGCATATACATTGGGTCCTCTACAGGTCGGTAGTTAGGATGTCCTATTGGCCTTAGTTGCCTTTTATTATCCTCTTTCTTGGCTTCTTTACACATCCATAAGTGGGCGTCCTCGTGCATCCATGATTGATCGCTTATTCCCACACTATGAATGGATAGGTCATCTTCCTCCTTGTGTATAGGATTCCATTGTAGTGGGGGTACATCTCTTTACAAAAATGTATGCAGGTTTATCTTGGTGGTATTTCCTTGATGTTGCAGGTATAATGCATCTCGTCCCGAGTCTTGCACTATCCACATTTGTCTCATGAAAGGTCGTTCTAATATCATTTTGTACTTGTTAGCCTTTTCAAACTTACAGATGTCTAATGTGTGTTCAAATTCAACTCCACAAGTGGTTAATTTGATCCTCTCTAATATTCCTAAGGGTTTCTCCACATGATCGTCTACTAATTGGAGCTTCATGCGTATGGGTCGTAAGGCAGGCTTTCCCCATTTCTCCCAAATCTCCTTGGTGGCAATTCCTACTCCTGCTCTTGTGTCTAGTATAGCCTTGGTCATGTACCCATTGTAAGTGACAGGTAGACATGTATTACCTTCATCTCCTTCACTAAATTCTCCCACCTTATCAACTGGGATTTGTATCTTCGATGTGTTTTCTTTTCCCTTGTTTCCCTTTCCATCCTTCTCTTGTCTTAACTCCAATTGACCTGCTAGTTGTTTCCATAACTGCGGTTTAATATGGAGTAGTTCTTCCACAGTCAGTGTGCATTGTACTTTTGTCTTTTTAAGTTCTGTTAGATTGTGTGAATTTTGATCTGAATTTCCTTTTCCTTTTCCCTGTAGTGTGGGTGCTTGGATTATCATAGATTCCTTTTCGTATTCTCCCATGTAATTTGGTAGGGTTGAAATGCTCTGAGATTCTTCTCTATTTCGGTGTAGTCTTGATACTTCCTCATATACTTCTTCCATGTTGGGATTTGGTTGATAAACTTCCACCTCTAATTCCTCAAAGGGAGGCTTAGTCACTCCATTTCTCTTCCATTGTTCTTCTTGGATTCTATTCCATAATTCTTTTGGCCAGTCAGCCTCTAAATCAGGTATTGTTGACATAGGTTCATCCTGGGTTTTCACTCACTCACATTTGTCATCCTTCTCTTTAAGTTCTTTATCCCTGGCTTTAACACACTCCTTGTATTGTTCCTCAGCTATCCTTGTCTCTGGAAGGGCTGTGATAGTCTTTTCTAGGTTTGCTTGCGCTACCTCTATGAGTTTCCTGCATAAAGCAAGCCTCTCCTTTTCTAATTCTCCTTGTGGGTAAAGCTTTTCGTGTTGTTCCACATTTGGTCCAGTCTTAATTCTAGCTTGGTAAGCTTTCAACCACATGTCCAAATCATCCGGTTTTGGGTCAGCTAGAATTGATCCTGGTTTCTCTTAACTTCACGGGTAAGCGGTGGATTGGGAACTGCTTCGCGAATCTCAGGTTCTTTATGCTCCTTACTGCTTCTTTTTTGTTTCTTATTGTCTTGACTTTTGTTTTCCATCCATTTATCTTTGAGCTTCTCTCTTCTTTCCTTCCATTTTTGCGCTTTTATGTTCTGGGTATTCTCACGTGGGTCCTCTGACTATTCTACTATTTGGCTTTTGGGGTTTACTTTTCTATTATTTTCTTGTTCCCGATCTGGTTGTTTTTCTTTCTGTTCCTTCATTTGAGCTCGTGTAATGGCCTTTAAGGGCACGGTGTATTCCTTATCACCTTCAGGTGCTTCTATTACCTCGATTACATTAAGAGGTGCAGTGTCTTGAGCCTTGTTGGGATTTTTTGGGCAATCACGGAAGAGATGTTCCTTTCCACAATCAGTGCAATATCCTTCCCAAGTCCTAGGAGGTGGTGGATTTTAAGGCCGAGTACATTCTCTAATCAAATGGTCTCCTCCGCATCAATAACATGGTCCTCTCGGCACAGGTGGCCTAATGGGGGGTCTCACGGGTGGCTGTGCTTTAGGTGCGGTGTACATTAATGTTGCCACTTCTAGCCCATAGGCATATTCACATCCTTTGTATCCGTAGTAATGTGGATCATAGGTTTGTTCATACTCAGACATGTTAGTGTCATAGGGGTAGTACTCTCCCTGAGATTGCTCGTAACCTGAGTTTGTGGACTCCACACTGGTTATGGGTGATGCTAGTACAATGACTCTTTCTAGGTTTTCCTCTGGTTGAGTGTACTTAACCGGTACCACATGTTGAGGAAGTGGAGGTTGTGGTCCTAACACCGATTGAGGGTTTTGTTAGTCGGCCGCCGGATTGGGAAGATGTAACCGAATCTTGTTCGCACGAGTGAAAAAAGTACTTACAAACAGTTTGTAAAAAGTTATATAAAGCAAGAAGACACGCAGAGACGAGAAGGTGATGGATCACCAGACTGTCTGTCTGGGTGACTGAGCAAATCGTACCTGTAGTGTCTGTTTTTGCATAATCTCCAGTGTTCTAAGCTTCTTGTTCATCTTTGGTTTGTCTATCGCTCTTGTCTTGTCTTGTCTGTTGTTGATACCTGTTCTGTTGTTAACAAATGAGACGATTTGTGGAATCACCAAACTGTTCGTCTGGGGAATTGCCTGAACACTACTGTAGCGCTGTTGTCTAACTTCTGCGTACTTCGATTGTACTGTGTGTATCTGTGTTTGTCACCTATCGATCTCTGTTGAGGTTGCGAGTTCCATTCACAACTAAGAGATCGTGGACTGTTGTCTGAGTAAGTTGTTTGTGAATCTCTATTGAGTTGTGGTGTTAGGCCATGCATTGTGTGTTACCCATTCTTGGAATGTTCTGCTAGTGGTTGGTGAAATTTGAGCAACTGTAGTAGCATTCTGGTATTCATATCTATACTGTGTTGTCTGTAATGTTGGATCTGTCTTCATACGGTAAAGTTAAGTGCAGTAGGGATCTTTCTAAGTTATGCACTGAGCCTACAGTATGGTGTGGTTGAACTCTCAAGTTCTCTCTGTCTACGGTGTGCCTGACTGATTAGATCCAGTCAGTTAAGGTTAACGATTACTCTTGTTCCGGCATTCCCAGTAAGTTTATGTGTAGATGCAACACAGCAATTTAGTGTCAGTAAACGTGGTTGGCTAAGACTGTGATGGTAATATCTAAGTACGGCAATCTTTGATAGATCTCTCAGCATTAGTATAGTGTTGAGTGTGAGCAGCAAGTTTGGGAACTAAGTACAGGGCCTCTGTCTAACAGACCCCTACCACTCCCAAGAACCCACTTAGGTGCTTAAATGCGTTTCTGACAGTTAGTCTCGCGTTTAAGAAGCGTTTAACATTGGCGCCGTCTGTGGGAAGGTGGCAACAAGATTGCCGTTTATCTGTCGAAAGTGTTATCAAGATTGCCATTTATCTGTGGGAAGGTGGCAACAGATCAAATTGTTGCAAACCTATTGTGGAAACGTGACTGTAAAATTTTTTTTTTTAGTAATAGTACACGATTAGTACAAAAGATGATACATGCCGGTTACTCGATCTGGTGAAACGTATCCAAAGAACCGCCAACCTGGGGTACTTAATTTGCTAAAAACGACTCCGGGAGATAGCAGTACAACTAGGTCTAACCCAGTTGTCAAGAAAGTAAAAAACGTTAGTAGTGATTCCGGTCATATTCCGGTGGAATGTGTTACGCCTCTGGTAAATTCCGGTACTATTTCGGCACAGTCTGTCGAAGATATAGTAACTCCAGAATCTACCAGGACGCAGCCTGAAGTTAGTTTAACAACATTGGGTAAAGATTCAATTTTGTTTACGACTAGAAACACTTTAGCCAAAGAAATTAGTGAAGGCGAAAAAACACCTGGTTTTGGCAAAAACTCGACACATTCCGGTGATATTTCGGTAACAAGGTCGCAGTCTTCCGACGACGGTTTACTATTCCTCGATGAATCTTCAGCCCAGTCACCGCTATTGGGAGTAAGCTTCCCTAAATTTGACATCAAGAAGGAAGGTAGCTTGTTTGAAACCGAGATTCGAAGCATACTGAACAAGATTATCGAACCGGAAAGTGCACAATCCGACGATACAAATTCCGATAGTTCAGATATTCAGCCTCGGAATACAGGAGATAGTCACCATACAACCATCAGCACGATGAACGAACGACAACAACATTGTCTACCAAGGCCGACTCCGACAAGAGTAACGTACACCAAATTTGGTGGATTCCCAAGAGATGACCCGGATGCTCATGTACGCACATTTGAGATAAGCTACGCAATACTCAACCATCCACCTGATCCGGCGTATAAGGCTATTTTTTTCCAATCGACATTAATCAACGAAGCAGCTAGATGGCTTACAGAATATGATATTAACTATTTCGGCACCTATGAAGCAGTAAGTAATGCCTTTTTGCAGAGATTCGGGCTAAAGAAGAATCCAGCCGAAATTTTTTATTACCTACAAAACAATAGACAGAAGATAAATCAAACTGTACAGGAGTACGCCACTCTATTCAGGACTCATTTGAGGTAGTTACCACCAGTACATGCCAACCTACCGGATGACGTTATTACTCAGTGGTTTATCAATGGATTGACCCCGCAACTTAAACAGATTATGATCATACGCTGTGTAGGAGCTATGACGCTAGATGCAGTGATTGCAATGGCTCTACAGCTGGAAAACAAGGTTGGAGGATTTACAGAAGATCTGGAGTGCTTAAAAGAAAATAGAAATGTCGTCGAAGACCCGACCAGACAGATGTACTGCACTACCTGCAAGAATTCAGGCCATACTAGTGCCACTTGTGCACTTAATCAATTGTTTTGTGCTATCTGCAACACTACTGGACACACCATCGAAAACTGTGCATATAACGCCAAAGTGCAGGGAACAGCAACTGTCAATGCAATTATACAAGAACCAGGGCAGCCAGCCAATCACTATGTTCCTCTGCAAATGAGAAACAACCAACAACAAGGATATCGAAATTACAGAGGACAGAGAAATAATAACTATAATACAAACCGCTGGCAGACCGGACCGCCACCGGAAAATCCCAATTTGCCACCACTACGCTGTCATTTATGTGGAGAATTTGGTCACATTAGAAGATTTTGTAAAGATTCAGTTGAGTATGACCAGAGGAAGAAAGAACGTCAAAACCCAATGGCTAATATGGTACAAATCACACCAGTAGAAATGCACGCTGCAGTAATTCAGACCCGCTCCAGTAAACAATTGCAACCAGCAGCAGAAATATTTGAACCAGGCATACATGAACAACAAAGGATGTATGATAAAGCTAGTCAATGGACCACCGCAGAGCCTCCAGTCTTCCCAGATCCTATTCCGGTAACCCAAACTCCGTTAACCGAAGAAGGAACACAACAACAGAATTCCGATTCAGCAGCAGGCACATCATCTTCAGCAGGCACATCATCTTCAGCAGGCGCATCATCTTCAGAATCTGTGGAAACAATCCAATCACAAAGGGCCTGGGAAATTTTATCTAAAGCATCCATCACTCTTCCTCTGGGCCAATTGCTTGCACTAGTATCGGGAGTTCGACAACAATTCCAACAACAATTCAGTCCGGTGCCTCCCTGCATTCCAGCAACAGCAACAGTGCAAACAGAACCCGATTCTACGATCGGGATCATTCAGTTCCTTTGAATACGATATGGTATAAAAATCATAAAATCACACAGGTACTAATTGATGGAGGATCTGGGGTCAACATTGCTACTGCTGCACTGTGTAAAAAGTTAGGGTGGACCGAAATCGAACCAGTTCAGTTTTTTGTTAGAATGGCCGACCAATCAAGATTCCATCCCATAGGACTTGTACGAAATGTACCAATCACTTTACAAGGTACAACATTTAAAATGACCTTTGTCATACTAGATTTACCAGAATCCACTTTTGATTACAACCTCCTTTTCGGCCGACCTTGGCTGAAGCACGCTAAGGTGATACAGGATTGGTCTGCACAAGAACTCACATTCAAGAATAATAATCGTAAATACGTTGTAAAATTAGATGCTATACAACCTTGCGAGTTGCATGCTAGACCGTATTTTGCGGAACCAGTCCATATGCTAGATGGGTTCTCAGATGATGAAGAAGAAGAGTTTCTGAAAAATAACATTGACTTGATCTCCCTAGGAACTGTTGATCTACAATCTGTTGTAGATAATTGGAATCCTTCAGTTTGTACGGTGATGACTGTAACAGAAAAAGATATGAAAGAAGATAAGGCTACCATAGATGACGCTGATCTACAACAACTCTTTAACCCAGCTGAGAATACAGAGAAGCCTTGACAATTCTATGCTCTAGAAGATCAACTGACCACTTACAATTTAGGTGATGAAGAAAATCCACGACCTGCTAGGATAAGGCAGAACTTACTGGAATTATTTCAAGCAGATCTAATCCAACTACTTTGCGAATTTTCTGATGTATTTGCATGGGATTACAAAGATATGAAGGGTTTGGACCCGCGCATCTATCAACACAGGGTCATGCTGAAGCCGGAAGCAAAACCACTTAAGCAACCCAGCTACCGGATGAACCCGAACTATGCATCACAGGTAAAGGTAGAACTTGATAGGCTACTCAAAGTCGGATTTATTGTACCAGTAGAGCATGCTGAATGGATCTCTCCAATTGTTATTGTCCCTAAAAAGAATAAGCAGTTACGAATATGTGTAGATTACCGGAAACTGAATGCAGCTACAGTGCCTGATCCATTTCCGCTCCTTTGTCTTGACACAATGCTTGATAGAGTAGCAGGACATGAAATGTATTCATTCTTAGATGGGTACAGTGGGTATAATCAAGTTAGAATGGCCTTCATAACCAACTGGGGCATGTTCGCATGTACTGTTATGTGGTTTGGATTAAGGAATGCCCCAAGTACGTTCCAAAGGTGTATGCAGGAAATATTTTCTCCTTACCTTACCTCTTTTATGCAAGTATATCTTGACGATTTTTCAATTTTCGGTAAGATGATAGCACACCTGTTCCATTTACGGTGCTGCTTTGAAAAGTGCAGAGAATACAGACTCTGCTTGAACCCAAACAAATCTGTGTTTGCTGTTTCATGTGGAAAGCTACTTGGCCACATTGTATCTACACAAGGTATACAGGTGGATCCAGATAAAATTTCAGCTATGTTAGAAGCTCATGTGCCCACTACACCGAAGGAAGTAATGCGCTTCATGGGCCAAGTAAGATGGCATGGACGGCACCTACGATGGCTTGCTCACTTCGCAATACTCGCAGCACAACCACCACCCAGAGGGCCTATTCTGCGACATGAAGAATCAGTACAACTGTGGGACCATAAGGAAGAAGATGAAGAAGAGCTAAACCAACTCTTCCGTAGAAAGAGGATCAGAATTAGTTCTTCTGAGAGTGAAGCACAAGGATCTGCCGAAAGAAACAAGGATGATGACAAAGAAGAAGAAAAACAGGACAAGGAAACATTCCACGACACCACAACATCAATGCAGAATGAATCCTCTACACAATCTTCCCAGGAGCAACAACAGGAAAATCATACTGAAGCTGACACATCCTCTACCGAAGAAGAATCACAGCAACAGTCTGAAGGAGAACAACAAGCAGATGAAGAACAAGTGGCTAAACAAGCACTCGAAAGGCTACTTAAGGCAGTTGAGTCCACAGCCGAAGATATTGCACAACAAAACGTCGATCAGGTAACGCAATCTCAGACTGTCATTCCCACTCCCCCGCCGGAACCACCCATCGACCCCATTATCCCCATCCAACCCATTCACCCTGCCGAACCCACTGATTCTTCATCCTCCTCCCTCAACTACTCTCCACCGAACTCCCAACAACTACTCATCGCCTACTCATCCCAACCACGACCTCAGCTGCCATTTCCCTCGATTCTCGTAATTTCTGAATTGGCCAACATGGGTCAATTACTCATTAACCTATCACAACAACTGCCAATCCAAATGAAAGAAGCCACAGACAACATCCGCAATGAGCTACAACACAAAGTGGACATTCTCGAAGCAGACATCACGCCAATGCAAGAAGAGATAGATGCAGTTAAAGCCAAAAATCATCAGCTCAACACACAGATTGCCCAGCTCCAAGCTCAAATTGCCGATCAACAGAAAATTACAGAACAGAGAGATGTAACCGTGGCGGAGCTCTCAAAGAAAGAAGAGTTATTACAGACTGCAAATGAGGAAATCAGTAAAATGAAACAAGATATCCAGGACAAGGAAGATGCAAGGATCGCGTTAGGTAATCTATTGGAAGAAACCAAAAATCAACTACACGAATTAGTGCAGCAGAGTCAAGAACAGCAGAGGCAGGTTAAAAGAACAGAAGAAGAGCTTCAGAGGACCAATGAAAATTTAGCAGATGTCAATAATATGCTCAAACATTATTTAACCAAGGAGAACAAACACAGAAACTAATTGCAGATCTCAGACACAAAAAAGAGTCATATACAAGAACAGTAAATTTTCAGATTCAGGATATCGAGAGACGGGAAAATCAACTGGAAAACCAAAAAGAAAGAATACAGAAGATGGAGCAACAGGTGACCGAAATGAAGACTTCCAAAGATGCAGCGCTGGCCAACGAGTTTTACTTACAGGAAGCCTTTCTGCATACCCAAGCAGAAATTTTGCTAAATGAAGCCATAGCCCTAAGCTTTGTACGTATAGATGCACAGTTAATAGAACCAGACACCCTAAAATAGTTATTAGAAACCCTCAAGAAAAAGATCGCCCGTACCTTTAGATTAGCTAGAAATATGTACTTAGAAGGAATCATAGATGAGCAATAGTTTTGTAAAACCTACGTGTTCGAGTCCATCGGGCGTGCTAGAGTGTTAGTCGGCCGCCGGATTGGGAAGATGTAACCGAATCTTGTTCGCACGAGTGAAAAAAGTAGTTACAAACAGTTTGTAAAAAGTTATATAAAGCAAGAAGACGCGCAGAGACGAGAAGGTGATGGATCACCAGACTGTCTGTCTGGGTGACTGAGCAAATCGTACCTATAGTGTCTGTTTTTGCATAATCTCCAGTATTCTAAGCTTCTTGTTCGTCTTTGGTTTGTCTGTCGCTCTTGTCTTGTCTTGTCTGTTGTCGATACCTGTTCTGTTGTTAACAAATGAGACCATTCGTGGAATCACCAGACTGTTCGTCTGGGGAATTGCCTGAACACTACAGTAGCGATGTTGTCTAACTTCTGTGTACTTCGATTGTACTGTGTGTATCTGTGTTTGTCACCTATCGATCTCTGTTGAGGTTGCGAGTTCCATTCACAACTAAGAGATCGTGGACTGTTGTCTGAGTAAGTTGTTTGTGAATCTCTATTGAGTTGTGGTGTTAGGCCACCCATTGTGTGTTACCCATTCTTGGAATGTTCTGCTAGTGGTTGGTGAAATCTGAGCAACTGTAGTAGCATTCTGGTATTCAGATCTGTACTGTGTTGTCTGTAATGTTGGAATCTGTCTTCATACGGTAAAGTTAAGTGCAGTAGGGATCTTTCTAAGTTGTGCACTGAGCCTGCAGTACGGTGTGGTTGAACTCTCAAGTTCTCTGTGTCTACGGTGTGCCTGACTGATCAGATCCAGTTGGTTAAGGTTAACGATTACTCTTGTTTTGGCATTCCCAGTAAGTTTATGTGTAGATGCAACACAGCAATTTAGTGTATTCGGTAAACGTGGTTGAGCTAAGACTATGATGGTAATATCTAAGTACGGCAATCTTTGATAGATCTCTCAGCATTAGTATAGTGCTGAGTGTGAGCAACAAGTTTGGGAACTAAGTACAGGGCCTCTGTCTAACAGACCCCTACCACTCCCAAGAACCCATTTAGGTGCTTAAATGCGTTTCTGACAGTTAGTCTCGCATTTAAGAAGCGTTTAACAGGTTTCCAAATTGTACTGGTTCATATGGCCTGGGAGCTCCTGCTGGTGTTGGGTAGGGATTGTACCTAGGCATATCTTGACCTGGCTCTCTAGGTGGATATCCATAAGGTCGATACTGAGGTGGTGTAAGGGCTATGCCTGTCTATTGAATGGGCAGTTTTTCGTGGTGTGATTAGTGTATTTTTGTTCTATGTGGCAGTACAAGGCAGCTCCTTGATGGGGCTGTCTCGGGTAAGGATATGTCTGTGGTACACCCGTTCCTCCTCGTGCATACATGTGCGTGGGGTGATATCCTCCACATAGACTATAGCATAGGCACTCTTAAGGCTGGGTGTTGGTAATTTCTCTATCCTTGGGCTCCCAATTTCTTTGCTACTAGCTCCACTAATTTCTCCACACTACTGGAGTTGGACGTAATAGTACTCCCAGAGACTTCTGATTTAGTGGGGCTGGGCGTACTCTTCACATCATCCGCTAGGTTGTCCTCTAAGTCAATACATTCTTGTAGGCATTCGCTCAATGTCTGAGCCTCTTTACATATACTAGCATTCTTAAGGTTCCGTTTGTTAATCCATCCAAGAATAATGAAATCCTTTTTTGTTGAGTGGGTCTCTCTGTTGCTGGACATCGATCAAAATACTGATCGAATCTTCGGCCGGCTGTTTTCACAGTTTCATTAGGGTTCTGTTTAAAGCTATGGATTAAAGATGTAGAGTTGTGTTTAATCCCTCTCTTAGTGAATTCCCCAATGAATTCTTGAAAGAATTGCTCCATATTTCCAAATTGGTTGGGATCTAATGGCTGGAACCAAGTTAGAGCCGTTCCTGTGAGGGTGAGTCCGAAAGACTCATACTGCACGAAGAAGTCGTCTACTTGTTCCGCTCTCAAGACTTGTTTAAACTCAACAATATGATCATAAGGTTCTCCCAATCCATCATAATGATTCCTCACGCATTTGGCTACTTGGATTGGTCTCAATCTTCGCATTGGTTTTGGCTATCTGGGCATTACAGGGAAAGCGAGAACTGCTGGTCTAATTGGAGGTATTCTTGGCTAAACTCCCATTGGTGTCGTGGCCTTACTGGTGGTCGGTATTGATTTCCTACTCCTGGGTGGGTTTGATTGTGTGGTTGCACTCCTGGAGTAGCGAATTGTACATGAGTTCTGTTTGGAACGCTCTGTTGGCTTGTTTGTCCCGACATTGTGTGCTCTGCCTCTTGTTGTGTTTCGAAGGGGTTCTGTGAGGTGGTTGTCTACTCTCTTTGAGGGAATACAGGCAATCCCACGTATTTCAATTGAGCCCTATCTATGGCATCTACCAGCCAATACCTTCTCTGGTTTCTGTCTAGGTATGTAATTATAGACTCGTCTTCCGGATCCTTCAACTCGTAAAAAGTCATCAGACTTTCTTCTCTTCCTTGGGCCGGTGACTCACTTTGAAGTAACAAGTCCGTTCCATAGATCAGATAGACTTCCAGTAAGTAGTCATCTTGAGGTATCAAGTCCCCTCTCAAGACTGGCATCACTTGGGACTTGCCTCTAGGGGTCGTCACTAATTCCTCAGGGTTTGGTCTCCCTGAGTTTTCTTGCCCCACTAGCTCTCCCCTCTCATTGATCAACTCAGGAAATTCCATCACTAAGTAGATGTGACCCATCTTGTCCATGTATGCTCCTCCTTCATACTTAACAGCTGGTCTGGGAACAATTGTTGCATCCATGGAAGTCACCATCCTAGCCATAGATCTGTTTAATCCATCCAGGTAGATGGGGATCTCCTAGGCATTAATAGAAACATATTGTAAAGAAGTGTGATATTCTCCTTCAACAATGGTCATGAAGTTTCTTTCGAGAGTGGGACCTTGCATGTCTTCCGAAGCCATGGGTATCTCCTCCTCTGTGTCACTAGAGGTGTCTGAATAGACAGAGCGGTGACTGACCTGAGCGGCACTTCCAACAGAAGATATGACACTTCTTCGGCTACTTAGCACCCTTCCTGACCTCAAGTTCATTCACCCTCTTGATGCTCTCTAGGTCTCTGAAACTCTCCCTAAGTGGCTCCTCAAATGCCTCAAATTTGTCCTAAAAAAATGCTCCAAATGTTCTGAGCGATACCACTTTTGGCGATACTACACCAGGCGATACTGCTTTAGGCGATACCAAGCTGTCCACGATACGATACCACACAATCTCACGATAAGATACCTGAAGACTAGACGATACGATACTTAGATCAATGATACCAATGTTGAGCATGATACGATACTGGCTACCCTGGCAATACGATACCTCGTGTGTGGACGATACGATTATGATATCTATGTAGTCCACGATATGATACCAGAAAGTTCCCATGATACGATACTTATGCACTGGTCGATACGATACCAGAAACTCTGGCGATACGATACTAAAACTGCAATGATACGATACTGGGTTTCATGCGATACGATACCAGTGCAGTTGGTGATACAATACCGCCAATTTTCACGATACAATACCAACTCTGTGGGCGATACGATACTCAAATCAACCACGATACGATACTAGAATTTGGCCCGATACGATACCTGAGTTTTGCATGATATGATACTGCTACTGGGCACGATACGATACTGGACTTCTCACGCGATACGATACCAGTGTAGTTGGCGATACGATACC
>CM035443.1:73998413-74073413 GCA_020310875.1 Ceratopteris richardii
ACTCGTTCCCAAGTGGCACTTTCTTCGGTTCCATCCCTCCATTTAACTAGGCATTCTTCATATAAATGATTTCTTGTTTTCTTATCTCGAGTGCGTAGTATTTTCTTAGGTTCATGAGGGATGTTAAGAAGGGAGATTGGTTGAATGATTGTATCTGAAGATACCAAATTATCTTGTTCAGCCAGTTTCCTTTTTAATCGACTTGCATGGAATACTAGATGAAGTAAACAATCTTCTGGGAGTTCTAACTCGTAAGCCAAAGTCCGTATTCTTTTAAGAACCTTAAAAGGGCCACAGAATCTCGGAGAGAGTTTAGGACAAGGTCCTGTTTTTAATGTTTTAGATTTCTCGGGAACCTTAAGATATACTAATTCACCAACCTGAAAGGAAATATCTCGCGTTTTAGGTTCCCTAAAAGATTTAGCTCTATCCTAGGCTTTCCTTAGGTTTTCCTTGGCTAGTTTTAGCTTAAAGTTCATATCTTCTAAGAAATCTTTTGCTGCTTGGACTTTTTCATTTTGAAGTCCAACTGCATAAGGTGCTCTAGGTTGAAACCCATACATCAACATAAAAGGACTATATTCTGTTGCAGAATGGTTTGCACTATTGTAAGCAAATTCTACTATCGGTAGATAGTCTTCCCAGTTAGTTTGGGTAGAAGATACGTATGCTCGTAACATATCTTCAAGTATTCGATTGACTCTTTCAGTTTGACCATATGTTTGAGGATGTTCAGCATTACTCAAATTAAGCTTAGTTTCTAACCGACTGAATACAACTCTCCAGAAATGACTAGTGAATTTTCTATCTCTATTAGACACTATGTCTTGAGATAATCCATAGAGTCTATACAGTTGTTCTATGAATAATTTAGCCAATTCTGGAGTTTTTACTATAGTTTGAGTAGGTAAGAAACGAGCCATTTTGGTCAATCGGTCAACTATGACCCAAACAGCATCATGACCTTTAGGGGTATGTGGCAAGCCTGTAATGAAATCCATGGAAATACTTTCCCATTTTCCATTTGGAATTTCTAAGGGATGCAACAAACCCCCTATCTTAAACTTTTCAGCTTTGTTAACTTGGCACTTAGTGCATCTAAGTACATAATTATGTACATCTTTATGTATACTAGGCCAGTAAAACTGCCTTTTTACTAATTCATAAGTTTTGTTGATTCTAGGATGTTCTGCACTTGGGGCATCATGACATTAAAAAAAAACTTTTTTTCTAAGTTCCGAATTACAAGGAACACAGATCTTTCCTTTGTATAACAGATATTCATCTTGAATACTGTAATGTTTAAACTTATCTTCATTTGATAAGTTTGTACTTGGAGTAAACCTTCTTCCAAGCTTCACTAAAACTAGTATCTTCTTGATACTTGCCCTTCATGAGTGTTACTAACTCATTAGAAATTTGTATGAAACTCAAAGAATTTAACATGGGCATCCTGCTTAATGCATTTGCCACAATATTAAATTTTTCCTTTCTATATATGAGTTCATAATCAAATTCTTGGAGTAATTCGGCCCATCTAGCTTTTCTACCTGATAGTTCGGATTGGTTTGCAAACCATTTAATACTTGCTTGATCAAAAACTATAGTTACTTTGGCGCCAAACAAGTAATGTCTCATTTTTTCAGAGCATGCACGATTGCATAAAGCTCTTTTTCATAGGTAGAATAATTTCTTTGAGCTGACTTTAGCTTTTGGCTTTCAAAAGCAATTGGTCGACCATTTTGAATCAACACAGCTCCTATTGCTAGATCACTAGCATCTGTTTCAACTACAAAGGGTTCATTTGGATCTACTATCTGTAGAACTGGGGCCGAAGCGAATGCTCTTTTAATTATTTCCATATTTTCAGCCTGTTCCTTCTCCCAAGTGAGGCTTTTGGGTTTACCCTTTAATTTCTCAAATAAAGCAGTTGAGATTTTTGCAAATTTGGGTACAAATTTTCTATAGTATCCTGCTAACCCTAAAAAACTTTGAAGTTCTGTAATAGTTTTAGGGTGAGGCCAGTTAGGAATAACTTGGACTTTATCAGGATCTACTTGAATCCCTTTATCAGATATAATGTGTCCAAGTTATCTGATTTCTAATGAAAAGAATTCACATTTATCTTCTTTTCCGAATAATTCGTTCTCTTAGAACTTGGAAAACTTTTTCCAAATGTTCTAAATGAGAGGTTGCATCTTGACTATAGATAAGAATATCATCAAGAAAATCAACTACAAACTTTCCCAAATAAGGGCTTAATATAGTGTTCATTAGTGTCATGAACCTGGCTGGGGCATTTGTTAGTCCAAAAGGCATGAGTAAAAACTCAAAATGCCCGTATTTAGTTCTGAAAGCTGTTTTAGGAACATCTTCAGATTTAATTCTAATTTGATGATATCCTTGACGGAGATCAAGTTTTGAAAATATCTTAGCTCCTTTTAATTGATCAAATAAATCATCAATTCGGGGCATTGGATATTTATTCTTGATCGTAACTTTATTCAAGGCTCGATAGTCAATGCATAGTCTCATTGATCCATCTTTTTTCTTGACTAAAAGAATGGGTGATGCCCACGGTGAAAGACTAGGTTGAATGAATCCCTTAACTAGGTATTCATTTAACTGCTTTTCTACTTCAGCCTGCTGGGAACAAGGGAGTCTATAAGGGGATTTACATATAGGCTTAGTTCCTGGGAGCAAGTCTATAGCATGGTCGACTTGCCCACAAGAAGGAGGTAAGCCATGGGGAAGTTCTTTTGGAAAAACATCTCGATAATTATTTATCAAACACTTAAATTCAAACCTTTCATGTTCAGATAAAGGAGACAAGATATAAGAAACTGGATTCATATTATGTACATTGTTTACATCAGTTGGAAGTATCATGAAAACTTTTGCTTTTTGGGTATTTACAAGTTTTTTCAACTCGATGCTAGAAATCAAAGGAGTACTGGGCACATCATGTTCTCCTTGAATTAGATAACGGATTCCATTTCTCTCAAATTCCAAAGTATTCAGCTGATAGCTTCTTTTAAGTGTTTTCCCTAAACCCTAAAGCCATTCTCTACCCAGAACCACATCAGTTCTTTCCATGTGCATGATCTGAAAGTCTAATTTATCTTTATAACCTTGAAATTCTATTTCGAGGTTACAGATCATAGTATCCCAGACTTTCTTGTCTTGACCCTGCATCATAGACACAACATACTGATGAGGTGACTTTTGCTGGGGCAACTTTAGTCTCTTCACCAGTGAGTAGTTTAGGAAATTGTGGGTGGCCGAGTCGTCTATCATGACTCTGGCCTTTTTACCCCTTATACAAGCATGAAGTTTGACCAAGTCATGAGGTCCAAAGTGATTTTGGACCCACATTGAGTCAAACAAATAACACTGATGCTTGTCGTCTTCGTAAAGGACTTCCACTTTTTTCCAAACTTTATTATTTTCGAGATTCAAAGTTTGGACCAAGTGTATTCCTATCTTCTCTTTCCCTCTTATCTCACGGGTGGCTTTTTGTTGTCCCCTGGTCATGCAATTCTTACTAAGATGTCCTGGCTTAAGGCACTTAAAGCAAAGATTCTCATTTTTTGCTTTTTCCCAAATCTCAGGGTCTAGCCTAGATCGTGAAGGTCTAGGGGTTTTAAAGTCGTCTTTTTTGAATGTGCCTAGCTTTCTTTTACCCGGTTTAAAATATTTTATTATCTCCGACAAGATGAAGTGGTTGTGTTCCAGTTTTAGCATGATCTTCATAGATCTGTGCTAACTTAATAGCATCTTCTAAACTTTTTGGAGCACTTCTTTTCACTTCATGTTTGACTTGCTTGTCGATACCACAGATGAAACCTCTTACCTTATGAAAGTCATCAAGGTTTTGCAATTTAAGTACTATTTCTTGATAATGAGAAATATATAGAGAAAGGGGACGTCCTCTCTGCAGGACTTTGTCCCATTCTTCCCAGTTTCTTTCATCCTCATTCTCTAGTAAGAATTCTTTTTTGAAGAATTCTTCAAATTGATTCCAAGTTTCTGGGATTCTTTGAGCCTCCTTTAAGCTCATCCACCACTTATAAGCCTTAGGTCCAAGTGATAAACTTGTTTCTAAGACTTGATAAGCTTCAGGGGTGTTTTTTAACTGATGCAAGTCTTGCCATTTTTCTAAAAATGTCAAGACTACATCTTTGTTTCGGTCTTTATCTTCCCCTGAAAATTGAGGTGGTTTTAAGTCTTTTGCAAAAGACAAGCTTCTAGACTTAATGGCAGTATGAGGAGGATTTACTTCATTATCTTTATTTTTTAAAGATACATTACTATGCAAGGGTAAAGGGGTATCACTTCCCTTACTAGATGATGGGTTCCTTGGTCGAATAGACAAGGAACCCCTTTGTGCAGGTAAGGGTAAGGATGGACAAATCATATTAAGAATTTGTTCCATCTTCCCTTGAACTTCATTGATTGAAGTATGAAGGGTACCCATCTCGTTTTGGATTTCTTTAACAATGAACATATCCACTTGGATATCGTTCATTTTTTCATCCAAACCATTCAACTCTTTATAAATATCTAATTTTTGCATTTCTTCTTGGCCTATCTCTGGAAGATCTGGAATGTAATCTATTTGTCTACCCCCTTACTGCGGTGCATAATCCTCTTCCTGCCTAGGAATATCTAATAACATGTTACTTGCGTAGGAATCCCCCATAATTCAGTGAATACTTTGGAATCAACTAGAAATAAGAAAATGTCGTTTCTAATACTAAAGCAGAATAGATGAAAATTAAATCCAGTACTTCCCCGATTTTTCTTTGATATCCACTTCTAGTTGTAGGTCGGCTTGGGCCGCCTTGGACGATTCACTACTTCATCGCCTCGGCTGAACTTTCTTAGATTCTTCAATCTTTAATCCTCTGTTGCTCGTTCTTCCGGTCGATGTGTGCTTGATTGGTGTTCGACTGGAAATTGATTCCCTGTGGGTACCGGCTGAGAATTTCTCCTTCTAAGGGCTTGATTAGTGAGCCTTGCTTTATTGGATAAAGCGAAGCTTTATTGATCAAATGGCCATGGGCTCAAGTTCCGTCTGTGCCCTTGTTGTAGTGGATGATCGAAAGAGATTGGAGCGCCAAGGTCGTGGGTTTAAGACTCGGCTGTGATCTTTTGAAAATAATAGTGGAGTCCCTTGCTTAATTGGTTATAAAGGAGAGAGGAGCAAGCTCTCTCTCACTCTCAGTCAATCTGGATCGCGGCCCGTGGGTAGCACTTGAGCACGTGGGCAGAGGATCGACACCTTTGGGCAAAAATCAGGCGGATGGCCTTTGCTTAATTGGATACTGTCTTGTATTACCAGAGACTTGAAAGTCCTCTCAGAGATTTTGCAGCATTTTTGAAGGCACAGAGAGAGTAAATTCTACTGCGCTACTCGGGAGATAGGTCCTCCTGTCGCCAGTCGACTGGGGAATCTTCCTGGCCGTCGGTTGGCTGGGGGGAAAGCTTTTAATAAGGCTGTACCTTAAGCTTTTAAAGCTACACAGACTCGATGGTGACGCTTAGATGGTCATCATCTAGAGAGAGAAAGTTCAAACTTGGTCGCCTCTATAACTGTCAAGCTCACACGGAGTCCCGGCCTGACTTGAAGGAAGGCCCGATTGTCGATGGTGACAGTAGACGTTCATGGCGCACGTGATTGCACTTGGCTCCAGCGTCTACTCTAATCGATGCTATATGAACTGGCGGTGCAATTAAATGAGGGCTCTGGTGGCAGTACTCAGTGTAGGCATGAATTCAAACCGAAAAAGTAATGACATAGTTACTGAAGACTTCGCGATGCAGTTACTGAGTAGTTTCGAACTTTACTGTAGCTTCCAGTAGATTGCCTGCACATGAATCAAGAAAACACTACAAGTACTTGAAAAAGAACTTGGCTCTTATTACCACTTGTGTGAAAACTTCTTCCCAGAGTATAGCATCCACCAGAGAGTGAGTGAGTATGTCTCCACCCATCCAACTCCACCCATATATATACCAAGGGTTGCATGCTTTAATTTTTAGCCATGTGTCATTCCAAGTGTCCTTCATGTGGATACTTTCCAAAGAGAATCACATGGCTTCTATTTCAATTGAAGTCACGTACGAGTCAAGGTGTCACTTGGGAGAAGCTTCTCCCAAGACTAAAGTTTTATTCCCTTAGGTTAATTTCCTAAGGTAACAAACCCTTCAATTTGAGACTTCTATGAAATAAAACCTCAAGGGTTAAATCCAAGAAACATAGGTTCCTTTTGGAGGGTCCAACCCATGATTTATGCAACACTCTCCCTCTCTCTCTCTTTCTCTCTCTCTCTCTCTCTCTCTCTCTCTCTCTCTCTCTCTCTCTCTCTCTCTCTCTCTCTCTCTCTCTCTCTCTCTCTCTCTCTCTCTCTCTCTCTCTCTCTCTCTCTCTCTCTCTCTCTCTCCTCTCTCTCTCTCTCTCTCTCTCTCTCTCTCTCTCTCTCTCTCTCTCTCTCTCTCTCTCTCTCTCTCTCTCTCTCTCTCTCTCTCTCTCTCTCTCTCTCTCTCTCTCTCTCTCTCTCTCTCTCTCTCTCTCTCTCTCTCTCTCTCTCTCTCTCTCTCTCTCTCTCTCTCTCTCTCTCTCTCTCTCTCTCTCTCTCTCTCTCTCTCCCTTCCCTCCCTCCCTCGCCCCCCTCTCTCTCTCTCCTCTCTCTCTCTCTCTCTCTCTCTCTCTCTCTCTCTCTCTCTCTCTCTCTCTCTCTCTCTCTCTCTCTCTCTCTCTCTCTCTCTCTCTCTCTCTCTCTCTCTCTCTCTCTCCCTCCCTCCTTCTCTCTCTCTCTATCTCCCCTCCCCCCTCCCTCCCTCCCTCCCCTCTCTCTCTCTCTCTCTCTCTCTCTCTCTCTCTCTCTCTCTCTCTCTCTCTCTCTCTCTCTCTCTCTCTCTCTCTCTCTCTCTCTCTCCCTCCTTCTCTCTCTCTCTATCTCCCCTCCCCCCTCCCTCCCTCCCTCCCCCCCTCTCTCTCTCTCTCTCTCTCTCTCTCTCTCTCTCTCTCTCTCTCTCTCTCTCTCTCTCTCTCTCTCTCTCTCTCTCTCTCTCTCTCTCTCTCTCTCTCTCTCTCTCTCTCTCTCTCCCAAAAGCCATATGCTTCATCATCAATAATATATTCATAAACCTATAGTTTACACATATATTTTACTTGTACACTTACTCCTTTGGCTTACTCTAAGCCATCGATTATGGCTTATAACTATGGCATAACTTTGGTATCTTTGGCTTCCCTTAGCTGCCTTAGTTGGTTGCACTATTGGCTACGTGCTAGCACTCTTTAATTAAGGAGTGGCAATAAGGACCTTTCATCTAATAAGGAGGGGATTTGAATCCAAAACCCCACATTCATAAGTGAAGTGTTTTACCACTACACTATTCACTTGTGTTGTCACTCTACTCATTTTTACTTATATTTAGTAACTTTCATCTGTCTTACTTTTTGAATTCCCAAGAACCACCCTTCTCTTTTCCAGTTGAATTAAGAATTCTTAAAATTCTATTCACATTTTTAGCAAGGGGGGTTGTTCTTTTACACAACCATGGAGCCTATGCATACCATGGAGGACTTCGGTGAATCACCTCTACCGAGAGTACTGTTGGAACAATAGTTAGAGCTCCTACATCAAAAACTTCAAGGTGTCCAAAGCAAGCTTCAAGAAAATGATGAATTACTTCAAAAGATGCATTTCAAGGAGGACAACCTTGCAAGGGTGGTGAAGGCCATTATTATCGCCCAAGTTGATGGCACACATTCCAAGATCAATGTAAAGAATTTCGAATTCTCAAAGTTTGATTGAAGTATTTTGATAGTGATGCACTCTAGTGGACTCTCCTAGATCTCCACAATGATACCCTCGACATAGAAAACCTAGATCTGGACACCACACATAGTACTCAACATAGAGCCTGTAGAATATGTAAAAAACACAGTACATAGAGAGCACAAACATAGATTTCTTGAGTATTACAATGCGGTCAAACTTACAATCTGTGGTTGACTAAACCACTATATGTTTTATTAAAGAAGATATACGAAAGTGTTTGATGGCCATTTGGCCTTGCACATGGACACTAATGGTAACAATCTCCCATTAAAGACCAATATGACCAAAGTTTGTATGGGATAAAAATAAAGAATGATAAAGAATACCTGAGTGTAAGTATATAAATTATAGCTTTCAGCTGATGAGCATGTTACACAATATAAAAGTAACTATGTAAGATCATGGATCAAGTAACCCCCATCAAGCGACAAACGTGTCAAATGTTATCCTGTGGTAGAGATTTAGTCAAAGCATCTTCAACATTATATCGAGTATGAACCCTCTCAAGAAAAATGCACTCAATGACTAAGCAGTCTCTAATGAAGTGGTACCACACCTCAATGTGATTGGTCTTTGCATGATAGACTGGATTCTTAGCCAATGCAATGGCTCTCTAACTATCATTGATCAAACAAGGTACATGTTGAGGTACACCTATATCACAAGCAAGAGGAGAAAGCCACAATGCTTCCTTACATGCCTCACTTGTTGCAACATACTCTGATTCTGTAGTGGAAATAGCTATACATTCTTGAAGATGAGCTATCCAGCACCTCCAATAAAATGAAAAATCTACCCTAATGTAGACTTACAGTTGCCTACACAAGCAGCATAGTCAGATTCTGTGTAACCAATAATCAATGCTTTCCCTCTACCCAAGCAAAGATAGTTGTCCCTAGTGCCACTCAAATATCTCAAAATTATCTTGATCGCTTCCCAATGCTTCTTGCTAGGATTAGACATATATCTTCTCACAAATCCTACTGCAAATGCAATGTTTGGTCTTGTAGCTACCATAGCATACATGAGACTACCAATAGTAGACTGATAAGGTAATTTCTTTTCCTCATATGATTTGGGGCTATCATCCTTGCTCAGTTTCACATATGTGGGTAAAGGAGTACTCAATGCCTTTCCACCCTACATATTGAACATGTGAAGTATTTTGGATATGTACTCACTTTGAGACAAGTATATGCATATTTTACTCATATCATGAGTAATGTGCATGCCAAGAATATGTTGGGCATCCCCCAAATCCTTCATATCAAATGTGTGACTCAACTTCTTTTTGAGATCGACAAGTCATAAGAGGACTTCCCATCAATCAACATATCATCGGCATAAAGTATCAAGCATATCAAGCTACCATCTGAGTATCTCTTTGTGGAGAGGCAATGATCCTCATTACTTCAAGAATAGCCTTGAGACTTCATAAAAGCATCAAACTTTTGGTACCATTGTCTAGGGAATTGTTTAATTCCATATAAGCTCTTCTTTAGTTTACAAACTAGACTCCCGTTGTCAGGAACTACATAACCCTCTAGTTGTTCCATATAGATCTCATCTCTAAGATCTCCATGCAAGAAAGCAGTTTTCACATCCATTTGGACTAGCTCTAAGTCCTCCATTGCAATGAATCCAAGCAACATTTTAAGGGTAGTCATCTTGACCACTAGAGATAATCTTTCCTCGAAATCAACACCATGTAGTTGCTTAAAAATCTTTGCAACAAATCGTGCTTTATGCTTTGGAGAAGCAGTATTTGATGTGAATTTTAGTTTATATACCCATTTACATGGTAAAGCTTTCCTACCCTTTGGCAAAGGTACTAAATCCCAAGTACCATTCTTGTGAATAGAATCCAACTCACTCTTCATGACATGCTCCCACTTGACATGATCCTTTGTCTGCATGGCCTCTTTGTAGCAAGAAGGCTCACCAACATCTGTTATCATAAAAAAATCCAAACTTGGAACATATCTATCAAGTGGGTCAGAGACACGTATAGAGTGTCTCAATGGTTACTGAATAGGAACATTTGTAGATTGATTTGATCAGACATGCTCTTGCACATCCCTATGTGCAGCATTTTTATGCATGCTAACTAGAGGACTAGCATCCTCAAACAACACTCTTCTCACTTTAACCTCCTAAATAGGCTATTTATGCATCTTAGACTCATTGAAAATTTCATCACTACTTTTGATCATTGACCATGTTTTAGGATCCCATAAGTGATATCCAAATATTACTTCTCCACCATTTCCAAGAAAAATGCATTTCTTTGACTTATGGTCCAACTTTTTTCTAAGATTCTTGGGTATATGAACATATTCTTTACACACAAACACTTGAAGATGATCATAATATGGTGGTAAGAATCATGAACATTATACATATCTCCACTATGAGTGCCAATCATAGATTTTCTACGAATCTCCTCACTCAAGAATGCTCCACATATTTCATCATAGACCAGTTTACCACGTGGTGCACTATTGCTAATAGTTGTGCAAAGTGTATTCCATGATGATGGCAAGGTGCATAACAACAAGACTGCTTTCATTTCATTATCGATGTCCATTTTTTGAGCCTTTAGGAAAATATAGCATCAAAGTCATTTAGATGAGCATCAACACTATTTATGTCCTTCATGCAAAGTTCATATAAATTTCTCATCACATACACTTTATTTGATGTCGTTTCTTTTTCATATGTATTGCATAACTTCTTCCAAAGCTCCTTTGCACATTCACAATCCAATAGTGTATAGTAAACATGATCTGCTAGGTGCAATTGAATGGTAGACATGGTCATTTCATCCTACTCATCCCAATCATCTTCATCCATGTTAGCAGGCTTCTTTGATATTCCATTTACTAGCTTCCATGGCCTCCTCTAGATCAACACATCTTTAATCTGATTCTTCCATAGAGAAAATTTTGTGCCATCAAATTTTTGAATCTCAAAATGGTCTTTTCCCTGAAAGTTATAGCTCCTCCTCGGAACGCTAGCACTAGACCCTGATCCACCACACGTGCTTGAGACCTCTGATGCCATGATGATAGAGAACTGAATAGAATGATAATGGAGCTAGAAGATTCCAAACACCACTAAGGCTCAAAAAAGGATGATCAAGTGTCAAATTCCGTGAAAACATTTAGTAGAGTCTTCCCAAAAAAATTTGAATTAATGAACAATAATGACCAACCAAAAAGATTATGTGAGAATAAATGTGCTCACACTAATAAGTGTATCAAGAAGTGAATCAGCCACTATATAGTTGGCAAAACCAAAAAAAATGGAAAACTTTTTCCACATTCTCCTCTGCAAAATGATCATATAACTAGTGATAAAATCTCATAAAATAGTAAGTATTGACATGTGAACCTGCATAGTGAATCACTAACTCAATTGCATATAATCAGTTACTTGAAAGAAGCCAACTAGGCTTATCAAGCACCTATGAACAACTAGCATACATATCCTATGGTGAGGCTAGGTAAGTCTTCCACTTGCATCCTAAAGAAAGAAATCAAAGTTAGTCATAAAAACACTACAAGGGGAGTCAGACATTTTCAGCTCCATCTAGGCATGCCAAAATCTGCAACACGGATTGCTTCCAACTGGGTTAAAACATTGAGGAGAGGTAGTAATATTCCAAAGAGAATGGTTAGGTCAAGATTTATAATCTTTCAATGAAAACATGTGAGTATTCTTCATAATAAGGTAGGCCCAATAATCATTAGAATAGAGAGATCTAAGGATCCACTTAGCCACTAAATTATTGGCAATCTTAATAGGACATTTAATACCCAACCCACCCTCCCTTTTGGGGAGGCAGCAAATATTCCAAGCAACCTTAGAGATTTTGTTATTTTGTAAATATCCTCCCAAAAAGGATCTTTTAGATTAACAAAATAACTTGGTTAAGTTGTTTTGTTTTAGGGATTCCACCAAGATAGAAAATAGGTCAAGTAAGGAATAATATAATGATCCAACACAAAGACTCTACGACTAATACTACTTTGAAGCCCAAACCACTAGAAGATTTACTTCTTAATTTATTCAAAACCCACTCCCATCATTGTCTAAAAGAAACTTGAAAACCCATGGGAATACCCAAAAGTTTAAAAATTTCCCCATTATTAATAATTCACCTTGGATGGTGAGAATACAAGAAGGGATGTTGTCATCAAAATCTTTAAATGTAGTTTTCCTATGGTTAACAATAGAACCACTCTCCAGATAGTCCTTCCATTTGGGAGTGCTAGAGAAAACATTGGTAAAGAAGCACAATGCCTCATGTAAGTTCTCCTTAGAATCAATACCCAAACCTCTTGAATTCTTTTTCGCTATAGGGATGGTATTTGATTTTTTTCCATAAGCTCAAGCATGTTCTTATTGGGTCTATCCACCTGATCCACCTGAAATTCTCTTGAGGAAAAAAGAGCACTATTAACTGCAAGATAGTCTTCAAATTCGAGTTGATCCTAGATATTATGAAGTTTGTCCTTAGCAGTGCGATCCCTAGCAGGAGACTTGTAATAATTTTCAAACTCATTATAAATTATATGTCTTCTATTTGCTCTAATAGTTCTAGCAAGTCTTTTGTAATGAGCAGAATCTTTTTGAATATCCTCAACTTCCTTTTCCTAGGTAGAAAAGGGGGAATTATGCTGAGCAAAGTGGAAAGTGATGACATCCTTGATATTATTAACAACACAAGGGAGTCTAAGCAAGGAGGCATCTAAATGAGGCCATCACGCTTTGTTGGTTGGGCAATCATTGAAAAGCGAAATCCAAAGGGGAAGGTGATCAGAAAGACAAAACGAGTGATCAAGAGAACACTTAACTTCCCAAAAACCTAAGGTTGGAAGCATTACATTAGCATATGTCGAGTCTAGCAGCTAGGCAGTCTTTACCTTTTTTATTATTATGCTAGATAAAGTTACTATTATAAGAGATATCAATCATGTCTTTAGAAGACATAAGGTTGAACCAAGACAGCTTCTCAGCTTCGAAAATGGTATTTCCTTTACCATTATGATCACTAAGGTGACTCACCATATCATAAAGTCCCTAAGTAATATAAAGGAACCATTTATATCAGTGATCTCATCCCAAGAATCCTTTTTAAGGCTACTAAAATTACTAGCATAAATACTAACAAGATTAAACTCAAAAGGACTATTCAAAGTGATAGCAACCCACAGATGTGTGGGGCTACACTCAACTTGATTAATACAATGGGAAAAGGCCAAGGAAACTCCAAAAATCAAAACCACCTTTACCACTACCATGGTTGGTGCAGTACCAATCATGGGAATTAGAAATAATCTTGAGATTGGACCTAAGATAAGTTCCCCCAATTTTAACCTTCTTAAAGACAAAGAAAATTAGGGATAGAAGGCCAATCTTTCACCCATGATTGATAGCTTTATAGCTCATGGGATCAATAATCCCTTTGATATTATGGGAGATAAAATTAAATGTTTTCATCAGAGGTTCAATAATAAACAAAACATTCAGCTAACAAATAACTCGAGGATATAACAAGCAATCAACCAATTAAAGTACTCAAAATTGGCATCATACAGACAAGAATTGCCTATAACCATCTTATAAAATAAAAAATGTTTGTAAACATATGAACCTGCATAGGGAGAAACATAATATCTAGGTCAAGCCAACAGATTAACAAGATCAATTCTTGTAATTTTTTGGGGGGCTTAAGCACAATTCCGGAGGTCCTCATTGGATCTTTCCTTTTGGATTTACCTTGATTTCTTCATTAACCTCTCATCTTCATAAGAACCTTGATTTTGTTATCAACCTCTCATCTTCACCTTGAGCATGTTTGAACAGAGGACAATCTCTAGCTGAAAGATCCTATTTGTAACAATTAAAGCACGCATTAGGCAGGGTTTGTGTATAATACTTTTTGTTCATGAAAATTTCATCCATCCGAATCCTTGATAAAAAAAATCCATTTTAATATCTTTTTAAATGTCCACTTAAAAGTATTTGCAGATTTAGACCACCATGAGATTTTTGTGCGAGCACTTTATCAATGATGGTACCTAATCCGTTAACCGAGTGGTAGTACTCTATTGGTAGATTGGGGAACTCAACCCAAATCAAACCCCTAGAAGGCTTTGGTCCTCTTGGATTAAACCCTTTAAAGAATGTTATGGGTATGCTTTCGATGACCCATTGACCCTCAACAATGACTTGTAATGCACAATTAGAGTCATCAAAGAAAAATAGCATGTAATTATTAGGTAAATACTGATTTTGTTTAACAAACAACCCTCTATGTTCTCCCAGATCTAGCTTTTCAACACTTCTTGAGGAGGTCTTGGTCCATGGCACAACCCAATGACTACTTTTTCATAAAGCTAATTATGCCATTCATCTAATGAACTCTGATCTATGATTAACGTGGCCTTGTCCTTATGCTCTTCATCAAAATGAACATTGATGTCAACCTGAGCTATCTTTCCTTTATGTTTGTTATTTCTAGCATCTGTAGGGACAGAGTACTTACTCGAAGCTCCAATATTAGCATACAGAGGTTTGAAATGTGGACCACAATCTTTGGTGATGTTTGTAAAAGACCTTTTCTCATTATCAACTCCATTTGGTTCTTGTGAACTATTGTGTGTCCTTGCGTTGAAGCCATCCCCACAAGCCTCGTGACGGGCCATGCCTCCCCAACATGAGGAGACTAGCTAGAGGCTCGAAAACAGCCTATAGATTGGAATAGGCACAATGTAAAATGGAGTCCAAGCCAGCATAGCGTAGTGGTTTGATGCTTTGAGTCTCTAAATCCTGAGTTCAAGTCTTGGCTAGACATATCTATGAGTGCCTCAATAGGCACTCACAATGGAGCTGGACATATCTACGAGTGCCTCAATAGGCACTCACAATGGAGAATGGAACGTTCGAAGGGGCGAGTGGTCGCATGCACAACCTAGAGTAAAGGCTCCATTAACGGGCCATCCCACCCTACCATGAACCCTCTCCCCTTTCTGAGTTCAAAAATGAAGTCTTACTGATTTTTCCTTTGGATTTGACCATAGGTCGGCTAGACAATCCAAGGCCATGAGAAAGAGGTAGTTTTTAGGCAAAAAGCTTCCTTAAATTTACGATATTAGGTAAGTGCTGATGCAAGTCCCACGTACGAGAAGAGTGACTGTAGAGCAATGAATCCCTCTTCTCCCGTGAACTGATGGAAAGGTATTCGTATCAGCCATGTGGTCTAACTAGCACACAAGTTCAAAAGAAAATGGGATGCTCAAACAATGTTGATGCTGCTAAATGGGCCATGATGTGCGACACATCCTCTCAGTGTACAACTATTCGCCATGAGACGTGCCACAATGATTTTCTCAGCATCACAGGAAAGTGTTGTAACTTGTAATGGAATGACGGCCGGGTTCTTTTCTTGCGCCTGTGCTCCAATGGCTTTGTCTGCTCCAGGAAAGTGTTTATCACGGGACCTCTTCTGGCTGAGCAGCTTTCCAAGGTCGTCGTCATCTCTGATTGAGGTGGATGCTTTCTCAATTGGGTTCCATTTTTTTTCGTCTATACCACAATTTCTGCTGCCCATGCAGGAGGAAGAACGGTCCAACACAGGATGTCTCGAGTCTCTGCCCGCCTAAGGCCGGAAACATCCCCCTTAGATCGCAACAACTACTACCTTCGACAACGCCAGGTGCCTGTATGTGGCTCTCTTTCATCCGTCGAGCTGCAAATGGCCACGTTGATTAGAAGTCAGAATGTCCCATACGCTGTAGGGCCACGGCAGAGATGGCGATTGCGCCAACAGGTCATCGGCTAGTAGTGCATTGCAGGTTGAAATGCTGCTTTTTAGGAAAGCGGCGTACGACTATGTGATCATCAAACAGTAGAAGCCAAGAGAAAGAATCTGCTGGCCACGCTCCAGGTTTTAAATCGCCCCTCAGAGGAGACTCCAGTGTTGCGCCATTCTCGGAGGTTCTCGGCGCTCCATCATCCATGTCCACAGACTGAAGAGCTTGTTGACTCCTGACAACTCATCCAGTATTCTTTTAACCTCAATGGCTCAGTTCACATTGGAATTTGGAAGGTCGAACAGGGAAGTCAAAAAACTTGAACTCCAATTTCCAGGCAGGAATGCTCAAGAAATGGGTGTTTCTTCCTGCCCAAGAAATGGGTGTTTCACTCTGCCAAAGGGCATGTGCATGTCCTGGGTTCTTATTTGTTCCTCCCTAGACTCTTTTTTCTTTTAGTGTACAATGAATTGGAAATACACGCTCACACACCCAACTTCATAAGGTAAAGGCACCCGTCATGAGAGACTCATGGACATGTCTAGCCAAGACTTGAACTCAAGACTTCCTCCCACAGCTTCAAAGCATCAACCACTAGGTACGCGGGCTCAAAGTGCCCTCTAGACTCTTCATTTTTTTGAGCAAACAAAAAAAAAAAGTGTATTAATGAAGGAAGATTACAAAAAAGATAACATGATGAACAACTCTTCATTTTTTTGAGCAAACAAAAAAAATGTGAGATTAGAAAAAGTTAACATGATGAACAAGAAGGCAGATAACCTTTTCATCTCTTTCATGGGGATCCATTTACTCTTTTGAGCAAGACAAGAAAATTAAATATTAATACAGGCAATGTACAAAAGTGCAGTGGGAAGACCTCCACACTTAAGCCACAATGCATGACTAGTCCAAAGAGAAGAGCATAAGAAATCTCGGTAAGGAATACAAAGAAAAAAGGGAATCTTTCCATTTCTGCTACTTGGTTTTACACATCAAAATATAAGTGCTAAATTTCTCATGAGAGGTATCCCTAATAAGGCTTATACAACTTTCTTCATCTCAAAGGTACAAGAGAAAACAAAGTCCTTTTCCCTAGAGTTAAAAATCCTCTGATTTTTGCTATTCCATATGTTCCACAATAAGATGGGTCTCCACAGTTAAAGAGATTGTTTTATTGTTTCCTGTTGGTGCAAAGTCCAAGCCCATACATTTGGCTTGAGGATCATAAAGATATGAAGTTCCATGGAAACCATTGGTAGTGAAAATTTATCCCCTTACCTTTGTAAAAGTCTTTTTTTTTTTTTACTTGAGAATATTTGTAATCACCTACCCAAAAGACATGGACTTGTTAGTTAGGAAAGTAACCACTACATTGAGGGAATATCTCCTAGAATGAAGGATCACTCTTAGACAGAGCCAAAAGTTGAATTCAAAGTCAAATTTGAATACAATACTCATATAAATTCACTTGAAAAAGTCATGGGGAGCACCTTCACTATCCGAGCTCTCCATTGTCATTTTGTATGTGTGTAAGGCCTACATTGTAGCCTAGACTATTCTCCATCATAAGGCTATGATTACCAAGCCTATGATCTTGTACAACATTGTTCATTAATACATTATATTTACATTGTTCATCTATGATATCTCTGTTATAGTCATTCCTTACTGTCAACTTGTGCTGCTCATATCTCAGCAAATTCTCACCCAAATTCAATGCTCTATAGCTTGTTGAAATAAGATTGAAGTTATCTATATGCTGAAAAATTTTGAAGCAAATCCATTCAGCCAATTTGGAGAAAAGTGTGTCGAACCACTCACTGGTCAAACTCTACAGAGGTCCTAAAACATCGGGGGTAATGATTTATTTGATAAATTGATTGCTCTGTGTATAGTGGATCATTTCAAGTGATTTCACTTGGAATCATTAGATTACTAAGCTACTTAGATACCTCCAAAAGGAATTTTTCCAATTCCTACTGTACTAGTTGTATTGAGCATTACAAGCAACAGGTGTATGATAAAAAATAGAAGGTTTTCATTGAGTCTTCTATTTGGAAGTAGTCTGTTTTGATTCAATCTTTTCACACATCATTTCCAAAGTACATAGGCACTTTTTGGTGTCATTCGAAAGCTAAGAGGGCCCACATATCAACTCTAAAGTCACAAAGGGCTGGTACTAAGCAGGATTTGGTTGTACCAACTCATCACTTGAAGTGTGTATCCATCTTTCCAACATTTCCTACACAAACACTCTATAGAGACGATTATTTGGAGGATTTCTCGAAGTTTACTGTACACCTTTCCTTTTAAATCTTCTAAAGAGCTTCACTTTTAATAGTGTTTTCATAAGTCACTGAACAGCCAATAGCTTCACCAAGAAAAGCTTGCTTCTAGCTAATTTATTGCGACAACAAGAGGAACTTCCTGGTACTCTATCAAATAGAAGTTCTCTTCAGACAAGAAAAGAACAGGTTACCAATGTCCTCCCTACCATACAAGCATCTTTTACACCATCGAGGTGCACCACACTTTTGTTAGCCTTGACATTAGTCTATATTCCCTTATGAAGAATCTTCCACATGAGGACTGCTTTCTTGTTCTCAATAATGAGTGCTGCAAATCCTTGAGCTTGGAGTCCTTCTATCGCAAATTCTTTTATGAATTTCGTTTTTTCCTATTAAAAAAAAAGCAGGGATGAGACCATGCTGAATATTACAACAGACTACAACTCAAGCAACATTTTCATTATAGAGAACATCGAAAAATCAGAAGATAGGACCTTTTTATGGACTCAAGAATATTTACACCAACTTTCTAACGGTGGAAATACAAGAATGATACAACGATTTACATCCATTAGCATAAATGATTTGGTTTCTAGTTTTCCGAATTTCCTGAAGAATGTAAAATCTCCAAAGGTGCCAAAGTACCAAATACAACTGATAGAACCAAGAAGAATCTTATTAGAGCCCAAAGTATGAGGAGTAATGAGATGTCATCATCCTTTACCACACAACTTACAATTTCCTTCATCAATCCCACATTTTTTAATTATGTTCTCAATCCACAAACCATTGTGTATTGTGGGCCACTACAAAAAGGGTTGTTTGATGTTGACAAGAAAAACCCAAACACTTTTGAATTAGTAAATCCATTGTCCATTACTCCATTGGACTTGGCATTCCTCATTGAGTTTGAAAAGAATATACTTAATGGAGCTTCTTTGAAACTTAAATGTTCTCAGTATATCTTCAACAATTATTGAAGTCATCAACTCTTTATTGGAAGTGGCAACTTCCATGGTAGCCACAATAATATCTTTATGCCAGATTAGGTCATGTTTGTAAATAGTGGAAAAAATACTAAGAACAAAAATAAAATTCTTGGAAATCAACTCACCATCATGGAAGAAATCCTTCCAAGAAACAAAGCCAACTTTCGAACATTTGTGTTCTTTGATAGAAAGGGGATAGAGAGTCCAAAATGAAGTTCAACTAGTCCAAACAAAACCTTGCAAAATTATATATATATATATATATATATATATATATATATATATATATATATATATATATATATATATCGCGTGAGGGGAAGAATGTTTTTTTCACTTCCATCCAAATGTTCCACATGATGCAACAAAGAGATGCAACAAAGAAGACCGCCAACAGGTTTATGTTTGAAGAGGGAACAGAAAATATCCCAAAGATTATGATTCTTTCAAGCTTTCTAATATGCAAAATAAAATTCTTTAAGCTTTCTTTTAATCAAATGACCCAATGAATATTCAAAGGAATTTAGTCAAAAGATTTTTATCCATTTTGAATGGTCATAGCACAACCAAGTCCTCCTTACTCTTATGCAAACAACAAACTATCTAAGCCACATTGGGAAGTTTCCAAAACTGCAAGTTACTACCCCAAACATATATATTAGCAAGCAGATACACTTGATTGATATGTTTTTCAGCAGGTAACCGGCAAGCAAGGTCTCCACCATATACCAATAGGGCTTGAAAGAGTTATCTATTGACATCAAGTGGGTGCGTAACAAGCACCAAATTATCAAATTGAGCATCCACTCTGTCAAAGGCATGGAAACCAAGATTAGAATCCTAGTTTTGGAGAGATATGGAAGAGAGAAAGTGTGAATTCTAGAATGCATAGGCTAAGGACTAAGGCATGGAAACCAAGATTAGAATCCTAGTTTTGGAGAGATATGGAAGAGAGAAAGTGTGAATTCTAGAATGCATAGGCTAAGGACTATCTAGTAGAGATATCTTAGCATGTGCCAGAGATGTCTAGTAGAGATATCTTAGCATGTGTCAGAGATACATCTGCCTTTATCGCCTATAAAAATGTGCGAAATTGAATGTTCTATATGCTTGTATGTTTAGGTCTATGAGAATTGGAACCTACATAGAGAAAACACACTTCAAAGAACTAGTGGGAGCTACCTTACCTAGTTGTGGAGCTCCTTACGTGTGCAATCAGAATTTTGTAGCAAGCCTTGAAAGTGTTCAATTCCATATGAATTGAGGTGGCATTTTAGGATGCAGAAGTCCGCACAACTTCTACATTATTTCTAATGTTAGGAGCCTTATCACGAATCTAGAATTTATCTTGCAAAATATTTTAGAATGTCGTTACCTATTTGGAATGCTTTCTTGAAAGTTTGTGTTGTATATTATTGAACAATGCATTGTTAAAGTGTTATATTATTAATGTATTAATGTGTGTCATATGTTTCTGATATAGCAGCTGAAGGTCCGTGAGGAGCGTGCAAGGCGTGAAAGGACGGATATCAATAATCTGAATAATTATTATTTAGTTTGTAAGTAAACCTGCGTAGAAGGTTCTATTGTTAGAAAAGTAATGGTTAGAATAAGGGTCGTTGTAGACCGCAGTTTCTGTTATTCAAAGCAATGGCTTTCTGTAAAAGTTACCAACTTTTAGTTTCACGTTTGCTTTTTGAAGCCGCCCTCATGTAACCACTCTTTTCGACGTAATCAAAATTCCTATAAATACATGCACTCTGCGGACTGTCGAAACAGAGTGCATGGGGGGAGATTGCACCCAATATTGCATACTGTCTCGTCTCTTGTTACTGTCTCGTCTCTTGTTGCATCTATTCTCTGTGTGTTTTCTGCATACGTAATCTCTGTATGCACGTGAGCAAGATCCTGACAACAGTGGTATCAGAGCTCTGCACACGTCAATACAGAGCTTACTCCAAGGCGTCGACTAAGGCAAAGAACTTAGGCAAGAACTTAGGCAATAACTTAGGCAATACATTGGCATCCAAGGCTCCCTTGGCGACCGTTGGCTACGCGCGAGGCAATTTTAATTTTGAGTGGCAATAGAGAGGTTTAGATTCCCTAAGGTAGGAGGATTTGAACCCACAACCTCCTACTTTCAAGGGAAGTACTTTAACCACTCCACCATTTCTTGGAGTTGTCACTCAAGTTCTTTCCTCTTATATTTAACATAACTTGCAGTTTTCAAGGCGGCACGGTGTGACGCGACGCGGCGTATCTCAGGGTACACTTCTCAGGGTACACTTCTGAGGGTACACTCTCAGGGTACATCCTATCAGGGTACACTTCTCAGGGTACACTTCCCAGGGTACACCAGGGTACATCCAGACAGGGTACTTTTCTGCTAGGGTACATTCCCTGAGGGTACATCTGTTGCTCTAGCACAGTGGTAAGAACCACGTTAAGAAGCTTCACCTCCTTAATGTCAATCCGCGGAAGAGATAGGAGTGATATGAAGATCGTGAACGTGAGATGATGTGAGAGTGAAGGTGAGAAGCACAAAGATGCACACACACATACACACACACAATGAAGAGACAAGCAATACACAATGGAAGGTGGGAAATTAGTTCTATTACTCAAGATCACTATTACAAGCTCAAACTAGCTCTAAGCTCACACTAGCCAACATGAACCAACCTCAAAAATGAGCTCTCTAGCTCTTTTTATAGTTTCTAGATTAGTTTTGACCGGTTTCACATCTAGTGACCGGCATAGTTAAAAAATAGGTCCTAGAGGCTATTTGGAAGGGTAAACGATGTCTAAAAATAATGAAAATTGGTACGAGCATTCTACCCAAGCTCCTCAAGCTCGAGGACTCCTCGGCTTGCACAAAATGGAGCTATGAATTACAAAATGGGGTTTTGTCTATATTACATATGTTACAAGAGTGATGAAAATCATTGTTGGATGTTTGAAGAGGTAATAAAAACATAATTGTTTGAAAAAATGATCCGACTGGCTCCCTGCTCCGTCTTTACATGCTTCCATGTCGTCTGTGCCTCTGACTGTGCCTCAGACTGCTTCCAACACCCCCCTCCCTCTCGGTTCTGTCGTCCTCGACAGAACCTTGTTGTGCGGTCTGCCGGATGTAGTTTTGTAGGAGGTCGTGAGCGAGGGTGTGCTCAGATACTCGAATGCCTCGGGCCAGATCAGCCTCGAGCTTCTCCCAGTCTATCGGTTGCGGTTCGTCGGGTGGCGGGAGTTGATAATGCGTGGAATAAACCATTCGCTCACAGGCAAAAAGTTGCAATAAATGTGTGGGCCTGCTGATGAATACCTCGGAATGGTATTCCCAAAACCCGGTGGTGAACATCTCTTCAAAGGTTTGTTTGTAGCATGCCGGGAGGAATTTTATTCTACAGTGCCAGGCATAACACACCCGGAGCGATGGCGTTGTGCTCATGTCATATACTAGATCAAAGTTACCATGCTCAAATCCCGGGGTGTTTACATGCGGTGCCTTGACGCGTCGGAAGACTTTAAATATCATTTGCATCATGTCAAAAATTTTGACAGTCATATGCGCTGCGATATCATCCATATTCTTTAGGCGAGGGAGCCAGTGACAGATTGTAGCCATCATATAGCCAACAGTGGGCAACTCGGTAGGTGGCTTGAAGTAGGGGTAATTCAGCCAATCCTGACACTGCCTATTGTTTTGTACTTTGATAGCGAATGCAGTCCAGGAGCGGCGTCGTGGTACTGGTCCCCAGCAAGGATTATACTTTAAATGTAAGGGCGCTTTCACCCATGTGCTCATCATTTCTGGGTACTTCTGGAGGAGGTCTTTGCGCCAATCAGGTTGATGGATTTCTCCTCTTTGCGCATTTGGTGGCAAGTCCGTCGGCTCGAATTGTGTAGCATGCGTGGGTTTCATGCCGGTTTCTTTCTCTATAGCTAACTGATATTCAGCCATTAACATGAAGTATGGCTTATACTGCAGCTCATGCCCAGATATATAGCGTCGGGGGGCCAAATGAGCAAAGAAGGGGGATTGTAAGATTCTCTCTTCAATCATGGTCATGGCATGTAACTGTGCCTCTACTCTGGCCGAATGTGTCGTTCCAAGTTCTTCGATCGTTTTCATCCACACGGGAGTAGGAAGTTCATAGGTCATCTGGCCTTCGGCCATGACTTGTCCACCTGGGATGGGTATTGGCTCGTATGCTTCTTCAAACGTTTCCTCCACCGGAATGGTTATGTGCTCGTCGTCAGCTGGGATCTCCGGTGGGGAATCAGGCCGTGGTGGTGCTTCGTATGCATCAATTCTTGACTGGAGAGTGATTACCTAGGCCCGTAATGAGTTGAGTTCTTCTAAGATGTCAAGAGCAGGGTCCACAGGTTCTGGTACTTCTGCTGCCACTGGTGCTTGTTGTGGTGCCGGTTCTCTGAGCTGTAGTAACTTGTGATCTTCTTTTAGCTTCTGATGCTCTTCGTTCATTCGATCATAGTCCTCTAGCAGTCGAACATGGTCATCTAGCAACATCCGCATCGATTTAGATGGGATTGCCTTGAATCTGCCTGGACTTAATGGTTGTTCAGGATGGTCCAATGCCGCTTCCAAATTTTCTCTATTCTGCTCTTGGAGTCTTTGGTTCTCCTCCTTGGCTGCGGCTAGGTGCCTCCTGAGTAGGCCCATATTCCTGGTTAGCGTCGCGTTCCTAATTGTTTGGGCTCGAAGCAGGTTGTCCAGATCAGCAGTGGCTTCTTTTGTTTTCTCTTCACTTTCTAGCTCTAACTTATGATATGCCTCTCTTAGTTCTTGGTATCGCGTATTTAACGAGGCATTCTCGATCGATAATGAATTAAGCTGCGACTGTAATTCATCTGTCGTCCTCTGCAGCTGTTGATAGTTGTTTCCAAGAGATGCAAACTCATCTCGTACTTGTGTCATGCATGTGAACATTTGTTGAAGTGCAGTGTCTATGGTGGGCGATAATAGTAATGGAGTGCTAAGTGAGGATGCAGTGGAAGTAGATGCAGCGGGAATGGGAAATGGGGTTGGGCAGGTGGATGCAGTGGTGATCGTGGAAAATTGTGACGTACCCAAATATGATGGTGCTGTGAGTGGAGTGGGTGCTGGTGCGGTGGGTGGTGAGATGTCCATGTCATTGGACGTGTCAAGTGCGGTGACTGTGAAAAGCGGTGTGTATGTGGGTGGTTGTGTAGGTGTGAAGACGGGATTTACAAATGTAGAGTAATTTACAGGGGGGATGGCTGGAGCAGCTTGGTGAAAAGGGGAAATAGGGGTTACGGTGGGTTGGGGAGGTGAAACTGGTGAGAAGGTTAGTGGGGTTAGAAAGGTGAAAGGGTGTCTTAAAGGTGGGGGAAAAGCGGGGAAGGATGAAGGGGTGAAGGGGTTAACATGTAGATGAGGTGGGGTGGGTACGGGCATGGTGGCATGAATGGGCAGGGCAAAGGGTGTGGCTATGTTGCCGTGGACTGGTGTGGAGGTGGGAGGAGCAGGTGGGTGTGCTGGGGATACAGGATGGGTTGGTGAAACATGAGGTGAGAGAGGAGTAGATGGTGTGGATGTTATTTCAAGGATAGTGGTAGTATGTACAACGGTAGTATGTGGTGGGGAGTCGACTAGGATGGCTTCTTCGGTGAAGGATCTTTCCGGCCGTAGGCGTGCATCTTGCGCCTGGTGGGATGATTGAGCACCTATCGGAACTCGAATATATTCACCTGGTTTCGATAGCAAGCGAACTCTGCGAGGGTCATATTGGGGGAGTGGCTTCCTTTGTAAATATCTCAGTGCTTCGACCGGGCCAATGGATTTGACCAATTCTCTGAACCCTCTGATGTAGACTTCTTCAACTGAGGTTAATCTTGAAAGGTGGTCAGCTCTAAGATGCGTCTTTCCTTTCCTGACTACCACTTCAAAATCATACTCCATGAGTAATAGAAACCAACGTATCAGTCGTCCTGTGTTACATGGTTTGTTGACTAAGTACAATAGGGCTTGATGATCTGTAAAGAACTTGAATTTGTTGGCCAACAAGTAGTGCCTAAACTTCTTTACTGCGTAGATCATTCCTAATCCTTCTCGTTCCGTCGTGGTGTAATTTCTTTCTGCTGCGTTCAATTGTCTGCTAGCGTAAGCTATGGGGAGATCTATGTTACCTTCATTCGTGGGTTGTGCTAACACACATCCTATGGCGTAATTGGATGCATCCACATGTACATGAAATGGCTTACTCCAATCTGGGGTAGTCAATATAGGTGCTGAGCACAAGCGTCGTTTAAGTTCATTGAATGAATTTTCACATTCTTTTGTCCATTCAAAGTTGGTTAAAAGAGAGTACAAAGGCTTGGCTATGATTGCATACATGTGTATGAATCTTCTATAATATCCGCAATGGCCCATAAATGCCTGTACCTCTTTCACATTAGTTGTTCTAGGTAATTCTGCAATTACCTTCACCTTTTCCTCATCCGTGGAGATTCCATTTTTTGACACAATGTGTCCTAGAATTTTGCCTTGTCTGACCATGAAAACGCATTTTTCTGGGTTCAAACAAACCTGATATTCTCGACATTTGTCAAATATTTGTCTTAACTCTGGGATATGTGTCTGTCTTACATTCGAATGAGCACATAAGTCATCAACATAAACTTCCAAGCTCTTGCGTAAGAATTCCTTAAAAACATGACACATGAGTCGCTGGAAAGTGGCGGGTGCATTTGTTAAGCCAAATGGCATCACACGAAATGCAAATATGCCCCATTCAGTGGCAAAAGCCGTCTTGTGCTGGTCTTCTGGAGCGATGGCTACTTGATTATAGCCTGAAAAACCATCAAGGAAGCTGTAAACTTCCTTGCCCGCAACTCTTTCCAGTAAGTGTTCCGTGATAGGAAGAGGATAACTATCTCTAATCGTTGCGGCATTAACTTTTTTAAGGTTAATACACACACGCAATTTTCCATTCTTCTTGGGCACAACCACAATGGGGGATACCCATTCGGTGTGCTCAATTTCGTAAATGAATCCTGCTTCTATCAAGCGATCTATCTCCTCTTTAATCTTCGCAGCGTAGTTATCATTATACGTGTACGGTTTTTGTTTTGTCGGTTTTGCATCTGGAGTCATAGGAATTCTATGAGAACATATATCTGGATCTACTCCTTTCAAATCTTTGTAACTCCAAGCAAAAACATCTCTATATTCGCACAATAAGGCAACTAACTCTTCTTCTTCTTCAGTCGTCAAATCATGCCCTATGTATGTGCATTTTTCTTCTTCTCCTTCTATGGCAACTATTACTTTCTTGGTTTTCTCTCGGTTATCATATACTTGTCCGTCATTCGCCTTTCTATTGGGCATTCGTACCATGATCCTTCTATCTTCGGTTTCATATTTCTTGAAATTCTCGGGTACTTCAAACAAAGATTCTTCTTTTTCTGTCATGGTTTCTTTCTTCTTTCTTTTCTTACCTTCACTTTTAGTAGTCACTTCTGTGGCTAACCTCACCTCGTTCGTAATGTCCTCGTGTCTCTGAGTGTGAGTCTCTACTTCGTAGAAATATTCTTCCTCTGATGCAAAGGGCGGGTCCATGATAATTGATTCTAAATCAAAATCGCTTGCATCCTCAAATGCGTCAGTGTTCGGTTCACACTCTTCTAAAATTGCATCGCCCATGATTGGCTCTATCGTGAAAACTGAAATGTCATAGCCATCCTCGTCATAGTGGGGTGTCCATTGTTCTTCATTGATGGCTACATCCATGGTTGCTAGTATTTCTGCCCAACCATGGGGTTCAAACTCTTCGTCTAGAAATACTACTGGTGCATATGCTGGATCTTGAAGGGTCCGTGGATGTTGTTCTGCACCTAAGGTCCTGGCTTCTAATCTTTCTTCCTCTTGTTTGGCTACTTTACACATCCATAAATGGGTATCCTCATGCAACCAAGAAGGATCTGACTCTAATGAGTGCACGGATTCCGTCTCTACTGGTGTCTTATGGATAGTATTCCATTGTATTGGGGGTACATCTCTGTGTGAATAGTCTTTAAGATTGACTTTAGTAGTCACTCCTAAATGTTGCAAGTACAAAGAATTAGTTCCCCAATCTTGTACAATTTGCAACTGACGCATGAATGGTCGTCCCAATATCATCTCATACGCACGATTTTTCGCGAAGTCACAAATGGCGAAAGTATGCTCAAATTCTACACCACAAGTGGTGAGAGATATGCCTTCTAGTAAGCCTAATGGTTTTTCTATGCGTCCATCAGCCATTTGTAGTTTCATCCTGGTGGGTCTGAGGGTTGGCTTACCCCAACATTTCCACAAAGCGGTGGTAGCGATGGCTACTCCGGCTCCTAAATCTAAGATGGCTTTCGTGGTGTAGCCCTGATGGGTTATTGGAAGATATGTGTTACCTTCCTCTCCTTCGCTGACGTCTCCAATCTTTTCCACGGGTATCTCTGGTACCTTCTTATGTGATCCTATTTGAGAGGGTGTGGTAGCAAGCTCAGGGAATTGATTTGCTACGTGCTTCCACAATTCTGGTTTTACCTTTAACAATTCCTCCAGAGTGAGATTACACTGTACTTTCGTGTTCATGATCACTTCCGTGTTCCTAGGGATCACTGATTCTTCATTCCTCACTATTATCGTGGGTGCTCGCATACTAATAGACTTAGCTTCCCAAGGTCCTGTGAACTGAGGTAATTCTTGTAAAGAATTAGATTCAAATCCTGTGTGTTCACTCAGTTGTTCCACCTCTACATCATCATATATAGAGGGGATGTCTTGGGGAAATTGTTCCTGCAAGTCGTCTATTTCTTGAATAGGAGGATGGATTCCTTGTTCCTTTCTCCATTTCTCTTCTTGGATTTCCCTCAAAAATTCGTGTGAGTACCTATGTATGGAAGACAAATTGTCTTGACTTTCTGTATTGGGTACTTGAGAAAGGGATGGTGCATTCCTTTCCTGTGTCTCTGGGACAATAGGGTTCCTATGCTGATCCTTTTTCTCTTTGCTTTCAATCAAGTATTCTAGCCTCTCCATTAGTCCTTGAAAGTGTAATTCCGGTTTTGCCATGTTATTCCAATTAAGATATCTAGAGGCCTCAAACAAGGCTTGTGCTAACTCTACCATCTTCATGCAAAGTTTAGTTCTCTCAATTTCTAGATCAGCTCGAGGGTAGTTTTTACTCATTTCCGTTACTTGAGGTCCCTCTTTTATTCTAGCCTGATATGCACGAAACATCATGTCTAGATCTTCTGGTATGGGTTCCGCTAGAACCGATCCTGATTTCTGAGCTGGGATTTCTTGGTTTAATTCTTGTGAAGTCAATTCTTGTACTTTGGCTCTAGATTCCCTTAAACTTCCTTCCAACTCACTTATCTTTTTACTCCACTTTCTCTTGATTCTTTCCCTAGAATCTTTCCAAGATTTTGTCTTTTTACTGCTAGATTCTGCAACTTCACTAGTTCCGGCTATTTTCTCTTGATTAAGCTGTTGGTTTTGTAAGAGCGCCTGGGCTCTGGTTATAGCTTGGATAGGCACGTATGTAGGGTTGGATCCATCTGCGTTGTTTACAATACCTATCACGTTGATCGGTGTCACATTCGAAGCGTTAACTGGGTTCTTAGGACAATCTTTGATTATGTGCTCTTTGCCACAATCGGCACAAAAGCCTTGGATGCTATAGTACTGTGATTGCCTTGCTATTGGGGGATGTGGACAATCCTTTATGAAGTGATCTCCTTGGCACCTAAAGCATGGTCCTCTAGGGCCCTGTGGTCTCTGTTGTCTCAATTGGGGCCGTGGGTTTGGGTTTGCGTACATCACATTAGCATAGTCTGGCTCCCAACTAGGTTCCATTGGTGGACTATCATAATGATATGTCTCCACATGTTCTGGTGACTCCGTGTAATAAGCGGGTGGACTAGTTACATGAGTAGAGTCAAAACTGTTTGAGTTCGGGTCACTTTCTGTGATCAAGGGTGAAGAAGGCACTAAGGCCCTACTTAGGTTCTCTTTTGCAGCAGCGTATTTGACTGAGATGACAGTCGCTGGTGGGGGTGGCTGCTGAGTTAAGACGGGTTGAGGTCTCTGTTGAGCCTGGTATGGGTAGTTCTGAGGAGGCCTATAGTAATAAGGCTGAGCATTGTATTGGCCTTGATACCTACCTGGCTGCTGGTATGTTTGCGGGTAGTTCTGTCTCACGGTTTGTTTGTTGTATGGGCAGTCCTGAGCCGTATGATTCGTGTATCTTCTTTCAATTGTACAATATTGGCCACTAGGGTTGGCTTGTGGTTGTGGTGCATTGGGACACACGTTTGCCAAATGATTTCCACCACAAGTGTAACAACGTACATTAGTTGGTAGCTTGGGCACCTTTTTACTAGAAACACCTAGTTTTTGGGCCACTTTTTCTGCTAGGTCCTCTATCGAATTAGACAATTTTGTGGATGCTAGAGAAGAACAATCTGAGTCCTTATAGACTTTTCCTCTCCTAGGTTATCCTCGATGTCTATACATATTCTTACACACTCCTCTAGCGTTCTGGGTTCTTTTAGGTACACATAGGAGCGTAGTTTAGCGCTCAACAAGCCATCTAGGAACAGTGATACTTGTTTAGCTTGTGAGGGTAGCTCTTGCATTGGACATCGTTCGACATATTGTCTGAATCTACGTCCTGCCAGTCTAACTGTTTCCTAAGGGGTCTGTTTAAAGCTATCAACGAAGACGTGTCATGTCTAATCCCACTTTTAGAGAATTCAGTGATGAATGACTCTAAAAAGTGATGGATGTCTCTAAATTGCCTTTGTTGCAATGGTTGGAACCAAGTTAAAGCGGTATTCTTTAACGTTAGTCCAAATGCATTGTATTGCGTGAACATGTCTTCGACTTGTTCTGCTCTTAGTACTTGCTTGAATTCTGCAACATGGTCATAGGGATCTCCTGTCCCATCAAAGTAATTCTTCATGGATTTCACTAATTGAGTGGGTCTCAATACTCTTGCGTGTTCACGTGGTCTAGGTAGAGGAAAATCATCTCTACCACCTAGTATTCCATGATCTCTTTGTCTATCCGCTCTATTAGTGTTCGTGGTTGTTCTATCTCTCCCTATGGGGTGATTAAAGCTTACTTCCGGTCTCTCTTTATTTCCTTCTCTTTGATGTCCATGGGCTGAGGAGGTTCCTGCCCCTTGTTGACTTGTGTTCATATTAGTTCTAGATGGAGGGAATATCAATTCACCTCTCCATGTGTATGTGTTTTTAGCGCGGTCAGGCACCACAAAGACTCTTTCTGAAGTCTCATCCAGGTATACAACCTTTCCAGGTGTATCTGGGTCCTTGAATTCATAAATTGTAATGATGCCTATCTCACCAGGGTGTTCCTTTCTGTACCTCCAAAAGGCTTCATCTATCTCTTTATTTACAAACAACTCGGTGCTCCTGTTATCTTGAGGGATCCATTCTGGGATGAGTATTCTTGTTAATACGGATTTCCCTCTAGGTGTTCTAGGTTCTTCCAACGGTTCTTTTCCTTGAAATTTCGCTTCCGTCTCTAATTGAATTGTGCCAAACTCATTAGTATCGTTTGGTTGCGTACTTAGGATGTATATGGTTCCTTCTTTGTCTATGTATGCGTCCCTCTCAAATTTCACCACTGGTCTTTCCAATCCAATGGGTTGATCAGGGTTGTGCAGTTGCACCACTTGCCTTCGCAAACCATCCTCATAGATGCGAGCACCTAGTCGGTTGGTTCGGAGAAACTCTAATTGCGTTCTATAGGGTCCTTCAGGTTTTTCTAAGTATGCTACATTGGACCCTCCTTCTGGTCTGTCTGTGCTAAATGCCATTTCAGATTTGCTAGTATCTGAGCTCTCGTAGGGGTAATTACTATTCAATTGCTGAGCCCACGATTGTGCAGTAGTTCTTACACTTGCCTCTGATGATCTAAGGCTTCGTCGGTCTGACTTACCTATGTGTCTCCCTGATCTAAGGTTCATTAATTTTCTTCTTTGCACACTCAATCACGCACTTAGATCGTCAATGGTTCTTTTGTTATTACTTTCTTGATTCCTTCTAAATTTCTTTAGATTCTTGTCTTGATGTATGCGTCAGGAATTCGACTTTCCGTTATAGTTTTGAGTTCTCGTTCCGTCAGACTTAGGTTCTTTCCTTTAGGTTTTCGTCACACACACCTTTACTTGTAGTCTTAAACTTGAAAGAATTAAGTATCTTGAACTTGAGGCGTTCCTATCGACTTAAATCCACAACTACCGTTTAGCCTAAGCTAAGAATTGACTGAGGGGGTTGAGTAATCTTCCAACCTCGAGTCGGCTTTTCTGGTTGCTCTGATGCCCAAGAAGCCGCGCTTCCCAAGCTTTGCTGTCTTCACTGCCTTGCTTGCTTGCCTTTGATTGCCCTTGCTAGACCTGGAAAAATCCAATATTAGACCAATTCACAGTTGGATGATCAAACACTTGAGTATATACACCTTTTAAGTCCCTTCCCTTTTGCCCAAATTTTCAATGTGTGCCCCCTGGCTTCCTAGTCCCAAACTAGGTGAACCTCAAAATAGCTTATCCAAAAAACGGACTTCGGATGAAAAAGTTATAAGCGTTCAGGCCCTGGGGGGTAAAAACTGACAATCAAGTTTTCCTTCAAATATGAGCCAAGGGGTCTCCTATGAGTCTAATGGTCCAAGAATTTCTCAAAAATACCCCCAAAATTGGTCAAAAAATGGAACCCTAAATTTGCGATGGGGGTGCACAATCGCGATGGTCCGGGACCGTCGCGATGGTCCGAGCGAACCGTCGCGATGGCATGGAGTTTGGACAATCGCGATGGCGCGAAAAGGTGAACCGTCGCGATGGCCCGAAGTGAGCGATCGCGATGGCGTGAGGTCGAACCGTCGCGATGGCCCGAAGTGAGCGATCGCGATGGCGTGGAAATGGACCGTCGCGATGGTCCGAAAAATGAACCGTCGCGATGGCGAGATCAGGCGGACAATCGCGATGGCGCGGTCAACGGTCAAAGGTGGACAATCGCGATGGTCCGAAGTGAACCGTCGCGATGGTCACAAGTGCGATGGCGTGAGCCAATCGCGATGGTCCGATTTTGGGCTGTCGCGATGGTCCGAAGAACGAACCGTCGCGATGGTCTATCTTGACATGTGGCACTGTCGTGGCGATGGCGTGAGCCAATCGCGATGGTCCGGGGTCAGCTGAACAATCGCGATGGTCCAAGTGGACCGTCGCGATGGCTCAAGTGAACCGTCGCGATGGTCCGAGACCGTCGCGATGGTCCGGCCGAGCCGTCGCGATGGCGTGAGCCTATCGCGATGGTGCGACACAATCGCGATGGTCTGAGCCAATCGCGATGGTCCACCAAAGTGATGATTTTTGAGATGCACCTGTGGATTCGTGCAAGCGCAAGGGTCGCCTACCTCGTGGTGTGGTTGCCTACCAAGAATTCCGAAGGTTGCAGACCATCGCGATGGTCCGCCACACTCGACAGATCTTTGACAGAGAGTAAATTTTTACCTTTTCCAAGCTTTCCTGATGCACTGGAGCTCTGTACCTGCAAGAAAACTCAAGAAAACACAAGCGCACATAAGCACAAAAGTTCTCTCTCGCTCTCTCGCATGCACAAATGAGGGGAAATGAGGAGAATGGTGGATATGGTGAATTTTCTGATTTTTTTGGAGATGAAGATGATGATGCGATGATGAAGATGAAGTGTGGGGAAGGTGAAAAACACTAAAAACTAAGTAAAAACAACAACAAAAACTGAAATTTTTACCTTCCAACGCCACTTCTTGCTATACTCTTACCATCACACATTCGTCCTAGACTCGATCCCCGGCAACGGCGCCAAATTTGGTGTTGCTCTAGCACAGTGGTAAGAACCACGTTAAGAAGCTTCACCTCCTTAATGTCAATCCGCGGAAGAGATAGGAGTGATATGAAGATCGTGAACGTGAGATGATGTGAGAGTGAAGGTGAGAAGCACAAAGATGCACACACACATACACACACACAATGAAGAGACAAGCAATACACAATGGAAGGTGGGAAATTAGTTCTATTACTCAAGATCACTATTACAAGCTCAAACTAGCTCTAAGCTCACACTAGCCAACATGAACCAACCTCAAAAATGAGCTCTCTAGCTCTTTTTATAGTTTCTAGACTAATTTTGACCGGTTTCACATCTAGTGACCGGCCTAGTTAAAAAATAGGTCCTAGAGGCTATTTGGAAGGGTAAACGATGTCTAAAAATAATGAAAATTGGTACGAGCATTCTACCCAAGCTCCTCAAGCTCGAGGACTCCTCAGCTTGCACAAAATGGAGCTATGAATTACAAAATGGGGTTTTGTCTATATTACATATGTTACAAGAGTGATGAAAATCACTGTTGGATGTTTGAAGAGGTAATAAAAACATAATTGTTTGAAAAAATGATCCGACTGGCTCCCTGCTCCGTCTTTACATGCTTCCATGTCGTCTGTGCCTCTGACTGTGCCTCTGACTGCTTCCAACAACATCCCAAGAGGAAAGCACTAGCTTAAGGGTCCAAGAGCACCATGGAGGATTACAGTAATTCAACTCCACTTGTTGCTTCATCTTTCCAACCAACCTAACCACCTACCCTTCAAACTTCAGCGGTGGATGCCCGACAAAAGCGACCACGAATCACTTGTTGGAATTGTGGTAAACCTGGATATACAAAAATAAGGTGCAGATTGCGACCTCTTCACATGAAACTGGCTACAGCTCAATTGCATAACATGGAGGTCCATAATGAAGAAATTCCTCCTGTTTGGACAGAGGAATCATTGGAGAAGGACTTAAGTACCTTGGGTAACAATATCTCTCTTCACTCTCTACTTTGCATGCAGGGTACCATAAATAACAAACTAGTTAAAATTCTACATGACGATGGTAGTTCAGATGACTTCATTTCACATTTATTAGTGCAAGAACTTAAATTACAAACGTTTCCTTCCTTGTATAAAGTGAAAGCTGCATTTCAGGGTAGTCGTTATAATGTAACACGAGAAGTGCAAGATGTTACGATTAGCATAGGCCCATATGTTGATTCACGGACATTTTTAATTGCACCTTTGCAATCTTACGATGTTATATTAGGTATGCTTTTTCGTCACCATTATAACCCACGTATTGACTACCATACACATACCTTTAAGTTTGAATTCAAAGGTCAAATCATTACTTTGTCTGCATGGCATGATTTCCAGCCATTTCCATTGATTAGTCACACTCAAGTAAAGCGTGCATTTAGGAAAGGATTCAATTCATGCATTGTTTTTGTCAACGTCATCAATGATTATACTCATACACTTCCTGATGCATATAAACCTTTCATGAGTACTTATAAGGATTGTTTTATGTCTGAGTATCCCTCTGAACTACCACCATCTCGAGGATCCTTTGACCATAGCATAGACTTAGTCCCTGGTAGTTCTCCTCCTCATAAAGCACCTTATAGACATGGCCCACTATACCAAAAGGAAATAGAATACCAAGTAAAAGACCTACTACAAAAAGGACTTATAAGGCCTAGTTCTTTCCCATTTGGAGCACCAGTTCTCTTAGTAGAGAAGAAGAATAAAATTTATCGAATGTGCATTGATTATAGAGCTTTTAATAAGATCACAATAAAGAATAGATACCCTATTCCATGAATAGATGATCTCTTAGATAAGTTACGAGGAGCTCGTGCCTTTAGTAAAATTGATCTTAAATCGGGTTACCATCAGATTCATATGACACAAAGTGATATTTTTAAGACTACATTTAGAACTCAAACTGGCCATTATGAATTTATGGTAATGCCCTTTGGACTTACTAATGCCCCTGCTACATTTGCACGAATGATGAACAATATTTTTCTTGTTTATCAAGCTTTTGTTCTTGTATTCTTTGATGATATACTTGTTTACAGTAAAAATGATAGTGAACATGAAAAGCATCTTAAAACAATTTTTCATTTGTTACGAGAGAACACACTTTATGCTAATCGTGAAAAGAGTTATTTCTTTCAGCGTAAGCTAGAATATTTAGGACATATTATTTCAAGTGAAGGTGTGCATGTGGATCCGAAAAAGATTAGAGTTATAGTAGAATGGCCTACACCACAATCAGTCAATGATGTTCGTTCTTTTCTTGGGTTGGCTAGTTTCTATAAGAAGTTTGTTCAAAATTTTTCTTATTTAGCATTGCCTCTTACCTTGTTGTTGAAAAAGAAAATAAAATTTGCATGGGGACTTACCCAACAACAGTCCTTTGAAAAACTCAAGCATGCACTTTCACATGCACCTGTTTTACAATTACGTGATTTTTCACAACCCTTTCATGTTGTTATTGATGCTAGTGGTTCAGGAATAGGTGTTGTTTTAATGCAAAATGACCATCCCATTGCATTTAAGAGTAGGAAGCTTAAGCCCTCAGAAAAGAATTATAGTACATATGATAAAGACTTGTTAGCAGTTGTGCATGCTCTGCGAATTTGGAAACACTATCTTATGGGTTGAGAGGTCTTAATTAAAAACCGATAACTAGGCTATTAAGAATTTATTAAGTCAACCTTTAATCTCTGATAGGCATGTTAAATGGGCATCATTCATTCAAAATTTCCAACCCATGATGCAATATCAGCCTGGTAAAGCTAATGTTGTAGCTGATGCTCTTAGTCATTTTCCTTTGCATTCTGTTGTTTTGAATAATATTTTTGCTATCCAAATTCATTCTTTTCAACCAAATGATTTCCACTTATGCATCTGATTTGTATTTTTCACGTGCATGGCATGACTTCAACAATGGTGCATCTTTATCTGATGAACATTATACATTTCATAATGGTTTTCTTTATTTTCAACATAGATTATGCATAACTCAGGCTTTTAAAGATTTTGTCATCAAAGAAATGCATGAACCATCTTACATGGATCATCGAGGCATACAAAGCACCATTTCTGCCTACAAAGATTCCTTCTTTTGGCCACACATGGAAAAAGATATTGCACATTATGTTTCTCAATGCATTGTATGTCAACGTGTAAAGCGTCATCATGGTAAACCATTTGGATTATTAATGCCCCTTCCCATTCCAAACACACCATGAGAACAAATTTCTATGGATTTTATCACCGGTCTCCCAAGCTGCAAAATTATTCATAAAATGCTTTTTCCCACATCATGGATTTCCTAAAGTAATGTTATCAGATCGTGATGTTAGATTTTAACATTGTTTTTGGTAAAAAGCTTCCCACTCCCATGTCCCTCACCCAAACCGACATTCTGATGGCTGATTTTATTGCTGAAGATCGTGTTTCTAATTCTTGAGACAATCATTGATCATGATGTCACTACTACACGCACGGGTACTCAATAACACATTAATGTAACAACTCCATGAACATTTCCATGCATGTGATTTTACATGGCACATGGCTATTCTTTTTATTCAGTGATGAAACATGTGACTGGCCATCCATGTTTATTATTTTATCAACTGAGGTCAGTTGCTTTTTCAACTGAGGGGCATGTTATAACTTATGGAATATGTTGAACGATGCATTGTTGGAGTGTAACATGGAATATGTTGGCCAATGCATTGTTGGATTGTAACATGGAATATGTTGGCCAATGCATTGTTGGATTGTAACATGGAATATGTTGGCCAATGCATTGTTGGATAGTAACATGGAATATGTTGGCCAATGCATTGTTGGATTGTAACATGGAATATGTTGGCCAATGCATTGTTGGATTGTAACAGTAACATGGAATATGTTGAACAATGCATTGTTATTGTTGGAATGTAACATGGAATATGTTGAACAATGCATTGTTATTGTTGGAATGTAACATGGAATATGTTGAACAATGCATTGTAATTGTTAGAGTGTTAAATTATTTTATCAACTGAGGTCAGTTTCTTGTCAACTGAGAGTCATGTTGTATATTATTGAACAATGCATTGTTAAAGTGTTATATTATTAATGTATTAATGTGTGTCTGATGTTTTTGATATAGCAGCTGAAGGTTCGTGAGGAGCGTGCAAGGCGTGAAAGGGCGGATATCAATAATCCGAATAATTATTATTTAGTTTGTAAATAAACCTGCGTAGAAGGTTCTATTGTTAGAAAAGTAATGGTTAGAATAAGGGTCGTTGTAGACCGCAGTTTCTGTTATTCAAAGCAATGGCTTTTTGTAAAAGTTACCAACTTTTAGTTTCATGTTTGCTTTTCGAAGCCGCCCTCATGTAACCACTCTTTTCGACGTAATCAAAATTCCTATAAATACATGCACTCTGTGGACTGTTGAAACAGAGTGCATGGGGGGAGATTGCACCCAATATTGCATACTGTCTTGTCTCTTGTTACTGTTTCGTCTCTTGTTGCGTCTATTCTCTGTGTGTTTTCTGCATACGTAATCTCTGTATGCGCGTGAGCAAGATCTTGACAGCAGTTTGCACGAAGTGACTTGGTAGCTTCTTTAACATGTCATAAAATGACATGGTCACCTCAAGCTTGTGATTGGCCCTCATGAAGTGGTGCTAAACACATGTTCTTCTCTTGAAAAATGGAGAGTATATTGAATTGTATTGTAAGTGCTTTGGGGCTTTGTTGAACACTTTGTGAAGATGAGGCTTGTCTTGTAGGAAATCTTCTCCATTTGGAATATGCAGACTTTTGATAGGGTCTTAATGGTTGCACATATTCCAGGTCTAATTGGAGTGTGAGTTCATGTAGCAGTAGTGACTCAAATGCTTTCAAAATACTATGCTTGATTGCTTCCCATGACGAGGGTTATGGCAAGTACATTATATTGAATCTTGATCCTTTAATGTCCTTGAGGAGGTGACAATAAAAATTAACTTCCAACCGGTTATGGCAAGTAAGTGTATTGTGGGAGTGTGTCCTTTGAGCATGTCCATCATAGTTGAGGTCCATCGCGATTGTGTCCAGTAAGCCTCCCGAAGTGTGTCCATCATAAAAAGGGGCTCCATCGTGAATTTTGTCCATTGTGATTGTGTGTCCGATGCGATAGTGTTCAGTAAGCAATGTGTCATGGGATCACTAGATTGTTCCCTCTGACTAGACTAGGCAAGATTTCATAATTACACTTTTGATTACAAGATCACCCTTGTCAAGAAATATTACAAGAAGATATACCTAATACAAGAATTCCCACAACCTAGGATGGTAGGTATGAAGCAAGATCTCTCGATTACAAGAGATCCCTTTAGGGAGACGGGCTAGATACAAGAAATAAGTGGACAAGATCTCATACTATGAGATTACAAGAGGACAAGGCTAGATGTCCAAGAACTAGAATAATCAGGACTAGAACAAGGAACAAGACAAGAACTCGAACCAGAACTTCGAAAGTACTTACTTGGTGATCACGACTCCTTGAGCTCCCAAGACTAGTATTGGCAAGACTAAGTTTGTATGTGGCCAACCCCTCCTTATATAGGTTTTCCAAGGGTGTTTCAAGGGTAGTTACAAGTTGATGATGTCATCTGATGTCATCAATTAGAAACAAGACCCTAGCTATCAGAATTCAACAAATAAATAGTGGATCTTGGGGTTTTCACACATTTCAAATGCAATGGAAGCATTAATTTCTCCAAACTCTGAAAACCAATCATGAGATATGTAAGGCCACATGGAATGTGAGGTTTAAGATAGTTCCCTTTGTCCATGACATCACCTCCCGTCAAGCAACGAGTTCCACGAGGAGCACCTGTGTGACTCTAAGATCTTATAAAACTTGAATCTTCATAGCTCTTGGTCTCTATAGAGTTCTTGATATGTTCCACTAGAACACGATGATGATGGATATCCATGATGAAACCGAAAATGGTTTGTAGAAAATCTAGGTATAGAATCAAGGGCATGATTCTCATTATGGGAAGTACTCTTTTGCTTATGATGATGATCCTTTTGATGTGGGACGGTGATTGTAGAAGTCTTAATTCCAACTTTCTTCTTCTTCTTCTTAGGACATTTGCATACCATATGATCATGATCTCCTTAATAAAAACATAATCCATTGTCTTTTTTATGTTTTCTTTCCTTAGGTGTAAGTCGTTTGACCCTGATGTTATCCAACTGCATGGGTTCTAGTTGAGATTCTTCCTACACATATTGTTGAGGAATTGAAATAAATTTGTATTGTCGATGTTGAGTAAAAATCTTTTTCTCTTGCTTTCTCTCAAACAACCTATTATCATACTCGATTGCCTAAATCATGAATTCATTCAAAGTATTTACCTTGAGCATGCTTAACATGAGGTCCTTGACATCATCACCTAAGCCCCATAGAAATTGGTTGATAAAATAATCCTCGTGCCATGTGTGATCACAAATTATTTGTCTGAATTGTGATGCATAGGTAGATGCAGACCTATTTCTTTGATGTAGCTTCCTTAGCTTTGTTTCGACAATGCGTGAAAAATTGGTATGTCCGAATGAAGATGTGAACTCTCAAATAGAGGCCTTGAAATCATGCAAAATAGCCATATTCTTCTCAAGGATAAGTGCAAACCATGAAAGAGAAAGGCCACATAATAGAGTTCCTATGAGTCCTATTTGGGAAGCATCATCTGAGTACCTGTCTAGTTGCATCCTTATGATCAGCTTCACTTGTTGCACAAATCCTCGAAAATTTGATCTTGTCCCATCGAATTTCTCAGGCATGCTCACTTTTGGACTTTTCTTTACGTTAGTTATCATAGGGGTACTTGAAGAGGATTGATTTAAAATGATCTGCAACTCTTGAATTTGCCTTTAAAGTTTTATGATTACATCTTGAATATTCTATTGTTGAATCTTTTGTTGGTTTTCTCATATCTCTTGGACTTTTTGTTGAATAACTTTAAGTGCAAAAAATATTTCTTCACGAATAATCTCCATGGTGCCTGGTTTGATGAAGGTAATCTTCCCAAAATATCAGGGGAGCACGAGATTGTGCCATCTGTCTAGACTAGACAAGATTTAAAAATTACACTTTCGATTGCAATATCACCCACATAGGTAATACAAGAAGGTATAACTGATACAAGAATTCCCACAACCTGGGACTAACAGGTATAGATAACTCAACTAGAGACGATGCAGAAGATCCCACGACCCGCGACCATAGGTATGAAGTAAGATCTCTCGATTACAAGAGCTCCCTTTAGGGAGATGGACTAGATACAAGACATAACTAGACAAGATCTCATACTAACAAGAGGACAAGGCTAGATGTCCAAGAAAAAGACTAATCGGGACTAGAACAAGGAACAAGACAAGAACCCGAACTGGAACTTCGAACTACTTACTTGGTGACCACCACTCCTTGAGCTCCCACGACTGGTATTGGCTAGATTAAATTTGTATGTTGCAACCCCTCGTTATATAGGTTTTCGAAGGGTAGTTACGAGTTGATGATATCATTGATGATATCATCAACTAGAAACAAGACCCTAGGTGTTAGAATTCAACAAATAGACAGTCAATCTTGGGGTTTTCACAAATTTCGGATGCAATGGAAGCATTAGTTTCTCCAAATTCTGAACCAATCATGAGATATGTAAGGTCACATGGAATGTGAGGTTTAGGATGGTTTCCGTTATCCATGACACAATGTGTGTCTATCGTATGACTCCCTCCTACTCTCTTCTGATGAAGGATTGGTGACATCACATGGCCACATCAACACAAGGCGATCGATCATTGTCCATCTCCTTCACCTTTTGTCACCAACATAGTAGTTCATCAACTCTACTCCATCATCCATCAACCTAAGCATTCCTCGATGTCGTCTCCAACCCAACCTCATATGACTGTTCTCTGTGATCGATCAAGAGGTGCAAGTAGATTCTTTGTTCATCATTAGGGTCCATTGTCTAGAGATTTTTCCTCTTGGTCTCTAGCATCATCTCCAACCAATATTTCAAGTTTCTTTGTGGCCATCACGATAGAGCCACCTAGCAAGAAGAGCTAAAGAGAACATGTCTCATCAATTAGTTGTTTGGTCCTAAGCCCCCTCTTGAGTCCTTGCGATAATGGTTTTGTTAGGAGTGGTTCCCTCACAACTTGATAGTCTGCAAGTGTCAGTTCTTGCCAGTGCCAACTAATCACGTGTTTGCGCTTTTCAAAAATGATTATATGGCCTTCCAATTGGCACCTAACAAGTATGGAGAACTGCCTTGTGGCTTTTTAAATGGTTTCCTAATTTCATTGAAAATAGTTCAAAGCCGTTATGCTATCCACTCTAGATTGAGCTCCCAAACCCGCCCTTTTTCCTATATGGATTCACAAGGGAAATTGTTTCGCCCATCGGTCAACCTCTGGCCTTGAGAGAAGACGTTAGGTGCTTCATCTATGAAGGTGTTAAACACTCTTTCAATGCTATATGGCACTCGTAGAGTCGAAGCAGATCTCAACAAAGATCTCCCCTCAAAAATTTCCATAGACATTGGAGAAAAGAAAACCATAGAGAAGGAGATTTTATACAAGAACTTGTCAAATGTTTGCTTTCACTGTGGATTGCAAGGCCATATAATTAAATATTGTTCTTTGAGACAGAAATATAGTAAGAACAAGCAAAATTAGGAAAAAAGCTAATGAAATGAAGAACAATGAAGCTTCAGTGGCCCAGAGTGTGTCGAAAGGTCATCCTCTAGACGGTAAGAAAGAGAAGGAAACATAGGTCATGGGGAGGAACATAGAAGGCTTCATGAAAATGAGACAAAGAAAGAGAAGAATCCCTAAGGATAGTCTTGAGAGGATCCCCTCTCGCATGGCGCTAGAAACAAACATTTTTTGCAACTTGGAGAAGGACGTCAATGGTTTGGATTGCCCAGGGGGGATGAATCATTATGACAAGATGGGAAAACTCCAAAGGACTTCACCTTCAAGAAGGATAAACCACTAGCAAAGAGGATGGATTCACCACCAACAATGAAGATAACCAAGACAACTAAAGATTGATCATTGGATCCACAATCCCCGAAGGATATCAGACTCGTTTTCGAAGAAGACTTCTCATATAGGAAAAAAACCAGTTGAGATTTTGTGGAAAAGACTCTTTAAGGATAACCTCCTATGTCAGGACCCATCCACCTTGAAAGAAAAAAGATGATGAGAAAAATAAGAAAAAGAGGGATAAGGCCCCTCCCTACAAAGAACCTAACCTCCAATAATAATAATTATTTCTTTTAATGTTAGATGGTTGTCTAACCCCTCAAGAGAAGCCATTATGGACTAGTGGATCCATGATAAAGCCTAAACCTGGACGTCATCTGTCTTCAAGAGATCAAAGTTTTTGAGGGGGGCCTTCAAAAGCGATTGAAATGTTTTTTTTTGTCCCATGTCTAGCTCTCCATCACACACCCTAGGGAAATGGTGGCTCGACTATCAACATTAATAGAATTTGGTGTGCTAGACTTGTGGATTCCCAAATGGTCCTCTACAATTCATCATTGTCTTTGTGTATGCTCCCGATATCGATTCCAAAAGAATTACTAGTTGGCCATCATTGGACTCTCTTCCCTTCAATGTCGTTCTCTATGGGGACTTTTACATGGTGGAGGCTCTTTGTGATAGATGGGGGAATAGAGGATGGGTGATTGATGGTCATGACAAGGATGTCTAGGACCAAGTCAAGCTCCACTTGGATCTAGTGGAGATAAAATGTGACGCTGGTTTCTCTTGGTCGAGCCTCTAGTTTGGAGCCAACTTGAGGAAAGCTAGATGTAACTGGAGCTATATTGCACAAGATATCATCAATAAGTGGGGCCCCCTTCCCTCTCCCAATGTGTCGAAGTTGTTGTCTCTTATCACTACCCAGTGGCTTACCTTCAAGCAGATCATCAATCTGAAGAAATCCCCATGGTTTCATGCCACTCCGACAACCTTCTCATTCCCCTCGATAGAGCAGGAGATTACTATGGCCTAGAATTGGGGCTTTGCCACCCACTCCTTGCCAACCAGGTGTTGGAGGATGGAAGTCATGAAGGCACAACAAATCTTGGTCAAGACTCAAAAGAATCTTCAAAACATTTGTCGGGCTAGAAGGGAAAATCTGTATCAAAGACTTAGGCATCTTGAGAAAGAAGTGAATGTGGGCCACTCTCAATACCGGACAGGTCTTCGAAAAATCAAAGACATGCTGAGATATGAAGAATAAATTCAAAGAAAGAATCTACAGATATACTTTAAAGATTGGCAGGTGGGAAATGCAGACAAGCTTACTAAAGAGATGTGCGGCCTCCTCAAGAAGAATCAATCCAAGGAAGCGATCTCTTTCATGATGGAGATGGATGGGGTTGAGTGAAAGATGGATGACAAAAATAGTACATTAATTGTCAAAGGTGCAAGCTCCCTGTGGCAGTCAATCACATTCTGTGAATGTAGACACAGATGGCTTCCATGATGGATATGATGCATCAAGGCTGCACCATGCTTCACTCTTAGAAGTTTTTTTACTCCAATTAAAGGAGACACACTCTCCCATCTTCGCATAACCCCAAGGGACTCATTATGTTGCATTCAATCTCTCTGATGATCTGGAATGGTCTGTAAGTTCTGCCTGGTTAAATGTATCTTCTTCACTGCTAAAATTTTATAGTATTCCACCTCAATAACTGTACATATTTCTACATCTGAGAAAAAGGAAAGGAATACGGCGCACACTTTGACAAGTTCTTCGGAAACCTGATACCGTATCACAAACGCCGATGGACAGGTGGTAAATCGTACAATAATCATGTGCATACTAGACGTGACAATGAGAGAGAGAAAGAGGGAGAGTTAATAAATCCGTCAGAGAATACAGAGCTGCCATTGAAACTGTCTAGTAGTTGGGCATTACATGCCAAGTATAGATGAACATTCTTCAAGAGACCCAGCATTGTTGTGCTGAAGGCGTCGAGAGACTGAATTATTCGGACTATGCTCCCCTTACCTCTGTCGCAACACAGAAGTGTGAATACTGCGTAATTAAGCTAATTTCACAATGCTGTGAGAAGGGAGCTGGAGACCGTAAGCAGGTCACTATGGAAAACACAGGAAACGTATGATGTCCCTGCAGTGAGATCCTATTATGGCTCAATAATTCAGGAATGGAGCTACATCCACTCGTCCTGACTGTCACCCATTCCTTCTTCAGTGTCGATGATCCCTCGTGCTGCAAATCGGATCTCCCCTCCATAATGTCTGGCAGCAGCTTCGCACGATGAGGCGTCCCATCTATCCATCGCAGCCTTCCAGCGACATTCCGGCTGAATATTGAAATCGTAGTGGTCAGAGTCTTCCGCTTCACTATCTGCGTCGTCGGAGCTGTCGATTACCTTGCTTTCCTCGTCATAGCGAATCCAGGAAGCGTCATCAAGGCAGGACTGACATAGAGTAGTGCATCGAGGGGAGCAAGAGAGAACAGCCCCGCAGCAGGAGCAGATGGGGGAGCGAGGGTGGCGTGCCACCAGGAAATTGGCGCGGTGTATCCGGAGGTCACAGTCCCAGCAGAGCTGCGCCTCGTCCGCGGCGCAGTACACCCTCGCCGCCTCGGTGGCGCAGAGTTCGCAAGGGCGCAGGTGGAGCTCGCTCACAGATGCCCGCATCAGAGGAGAGCCGGCGGAGCTACCGCTGTTGCTGGCGTTACTCAGAGAACCGCTCAGTCTGTCCATAACTTTCGTCTGTTTAGCGCATAACCAGCGGACTTCGCAGTAGTAAAGTCCAGGAACATATAGCAAGGCGGGGCGAAGCTGGCGACTCCTCGTGGCCGATGATTGACGTGGCAAAGTGTACCACATGATCGATTGCCACGTCAACTTCGGTCAAAAGAAAATTGCCAGCACTATGGTCAGGATCGCCCGGCTGCTCATCGGACGATGCACTGCATTGCTGACATGGCGGGAGGCGATCACATAGTCCAAGTGGATAATCAAGCAACACCGGATGGCCCGCTGCCCACTGGCTCTTCACGTTGAAAAATACTCGACGGACTTGCTTGCCGACGTGGAGGTAACTCAGGAGTCGTGATTCTGAGCACTCCGGGAAAGTAGGGCCACGTCCTGCGTCCTCTTCCACATGCTTATTAATATCTGGTTGTATGGACTGGGACGTCAGATCGGATCTTTCAAATCCTACAACTTGAAGAGATGCATGGACGGGCTCTCATTGGATACCTTTCTCACAGATTCAACTTTCGAAAAAAAAAATGAGTACACACGATTGGGTCTCAACTCGGGGGTGGATCACACGGCAGCAACAGGAGAACTTGAATTCAAAAAATTGATAAAAAAGATTTATTGCTGGTCGAATATCTTCAGGTGCACATGGTGGTGGTGCCCCAACCTCTTGATTAGGAATTGATGGGCTAACCACTTGCCCCAAAAGCCATGGTTAAGAATTACTTCCTAATCCTCTCTCTTAGGAGTGTAATTCAACCATCTCCTATCTGTCAAGGGTGTGGTTCAACCTTCTCCTTCCTATCACTTTATTACATTCTTCCCCCCTTAGTTGATCATTGGCCTCAATGATCTACTCATTATCCCTCTAGCCTCGGTGATCCATTCTTGAACTCCCTTGGTACCCTTGAATTGATGTCCCTCAACCTCGCACAGTTTCTTGAACCTTGTTCGCAACCTTGGTGTCTTGAACCTTGTTCTCAACCTTAGTATCTTGAACCTTGTTCTCACCCATGTTCAGTATCTTGAACACTCAATCAAGTTCCACCCAAGGATTTCACACTTCCAATCTAGCTCATTGGAAAGTTCGTTCCGATAGCTTTCCAACGATATATTACATGCCTCAATCCGACCTACGGATTGAGATATACACCTCAATCTTTGTTAGGTCCATCCTTGAAACCGACAACACGCGCCTTCCACAATTCCTACCCTTTCACATGAAGGATGCCCAAGCGCCTTTTTTAGAGGCCATTGGATCATTCCACCTTGTCCAAGCCTACTTCCTAGGCTCTGATACCAATGTAAGGAATTGAACTCACAACTTCTTGGTTAGGAATGTGATGGGCTAACCACTTGCCGCAAAAGCCATGATTGAGGATTACTTCCTAATCCTCTCTCTTAGGATGTAGTTCAACAATCTCCTATCTGTCAAGGGTGTGGTTCAACCTTCTCCTTCCTATCACTTTATTACAAAACACGTTGAACTCCTTGATCTCCTGCTTTGGCATCAGGGGAGAACTATTGCACTCTGGTACATTTAGCTTGATAGGATACTTGCACCAGTTTTTTACAGGTATGAGAACTACGCCCAAGAAGATTCCACATTGCACCAAGCTTTGAGAAGCCATTTGGTAGCCAATTTATCTACCAAATCTCTCACATTCAGAATGCCCAAACCACCATACTCTTTTTGGTCGGCCACACAAGGCCCACTTGATCTTGGGCATGCCCCTTTTGTTGGGATCGCAAGATTGACAAGTACTTTTAAGCTTCGCTAATTCTTTGTTTTTTGGTCTTCAACATGCAAGAAAATAGATAATAGAGGAGATGAGGAAGGTGTTGATCATTTGCCTTACTCATTGATATGGGGAATTCAAAGCACCCATAGGCCAAACCAATCGAGAGATGTTCTTTTGTGTTACGAAAATCCCAAAAGAGGTGCAATGTTGATTCATATGGGGTTTTCAAAGCACCCATAGGGCAAACCAATGGAGGGATGTTCTTTTGAGTTACGACAATTCTCAAAGAGGGGCAATGTTCTAGCAAGCCAAGAGCTTCAAGTCCTTTGGATGATCTCACTTGATTGCAAGAGTTGGCCTTTATTGAATCTTCATGAGAGATAGTGTTGAGTCGCATTAAAACGTTTTGGATGATGAAAGTTTGTAATTATCATGCTCTTGAGATGTGATAGACTAGATATTGCCTACTCTCTTGGCAATGTTATTGAAGGTAGTTCGGATATCGTTGACAATTGAGAGTCTCTCCTCTATGCTATGTGTACTAGGTCTTTACTTTTTTGTTTGAGATGCTATCTCACTCATCAATGGGATAAAAAATAAAAGATTTTTCGTTTGTAAGAAAGTGGTTATGCATGAAGATGAATTCATTGTTCACTTGTGTACTTTTAAAGTAGAGCTTAAATGGTGATCTAGACACCTCTAGATAGCGAAAGGTAGAACTATGGTGGCTCAATTACATATCTCTTGCAATACAAAATTCATGCATATATAGGCCAATGGAGAGGTGTGGCCTCTTACAGATGCGTAGACATGAGTGGTAGAACATGGACAACCACCACTTGCATAATCCTCGTATGAGACTTAGGTTGATTGGTCAGTTCAACTGACCTAACAAATATGAATGATTTTTTAGTTCAAAAGATAATATTTCATCAAATATCCCTAACTGTGGCTGCTCATCGCTACCTGGACCACACAATTGAGGACCTTGGTAATCCCTTTCCTTACAATACCTTAAATGTTCCAATTTGAGCTTCATCCAACATGCAAGTTGGGATTCCCATAAATTGGGTAATGCGTGATTTTCTTCTCCCCATAATGAGACCTCACAAAATGTGCAATACAACATGCAATAATGAGGAGTAGACATTAGTCATATACTAACACTCCCTCAATGTTTAACTGTTAGCCCACGAACATAATATCATTGTACTTCTATATGCTTGGTGCGGGCATAAAATATCGGGTTGTTCGCAATGAAGTTACAAGTTCTATTATCACATTTAAGTATAGTTGCCATTTGTGATGGAAAATGTTAGGTCATCCCAATGATTCATTTTGCACAAAGCTCTATGTGGATAAAGAACTCGATGTTGGCTATCTCTTTGGGACTTTTTTTTTTTTAATAAAAGGAAGTTCAGCTTTAGCCTATTCTCCTGGACTTTAATTAAAATAAAGAAGAAAAGTTACAAATGAATGGGACTAGTGCCCATGGGACCCCCCAAATCCCATAATGCAGGGGAGGAGTATGTGAAGCTAGAGGGCATTACAAATGAGGCAGATAAATCTATCATCACCCTCATGTGGGACCCATTTGGGTTTCAACTTGTTGTTTTCAAGGAGATAAATACAGTGGTGTCTAAACAGTGGAGATCTCTTATCTCGAGAGATTCTTTTACCTAGAAGAAACAAGGATTTCTCGATCGACCATTCCTTAGGAGTTTGGCCAAAATTGATAGCACATTGCTCCCTCCAAATATTCCAAAGGGTCTCACCCCTGATGGCATTCCACAGCCTCGATGAGCAGCCGACCGCCTCACCCAACAGCACTTGTTGCCAATTGATTTGGTGTGTGAGTCTCAATATCCGGGTCACGTGACGCCAGATAACACGAGACTTGGGGCAATCGAAGAACAGGTGAGCTAAATCTTCGATGCATCGATGGCAACGCTTGCACCATGGCGGCACACCACAAATTATGTTAGCCCTTGCATTGGACCAGATACCTTTGTGCAAAATCTGCCACATGAGAACTGACTTTTTGATCTCAATCAAGGGGTCCCAAATAGACATGAACTTTAGTTCCCATCAAAGTTTGGTCCAAGAAAGGCACCATCTCTTGTTCAGAATGTGATGAACATCTAAGTTCTCTTTGAAGCTAGGGATTCTGGATAGTTTCTTTCCATTGCTCCATTTGAGGCCCTCCAAGCAAGGAAGATCTTGACCGCAGAGAAGGTGGGTAGTTGAGCGGTCCCATGCTAAACACCTGCCTTGAAGAAGAGTCCATTCCTCTAGGGTAACTCTAAGTCTCGGGTCCAAGTCTTCGAGCCTAATCCACTGGCTGGCCTCTTGTTTCCAGAGTTGTTTCCACTGTTTGAACCCCTTGTTCCATAACCGCTTTGCAGTTTGGAGGTTCCAAGACTCCACCCCCCCAATGCCACTGATCGGGAACCAGATAGAGTCATTTTGTCTTATCCCAGCTGCCCACTTCCACTCCTCACTGATTCTGATGAATTGTTTGGCCTTGTTCTCTTTGGGACTTTCCAAGTGCATGGAGAGTATCAAATAAATATCCCCCTAGCCACGTATCTACCATAAATAAATGCCTTTCTCTCTCTCTCCATCAAGGAGATTACCAAGTGGCCTGTCACATGGGTGCAACATGGCACTTATGTGAGAGCCCACATATGCTCTACTCAAAGGGGTGGGTTCACACACCCACTCCCTAAGTTCCCAATACAATCATATAACATTTCCTTTCCATTAGTTCCATTTTGGTTGTCAGAAATGGTCTTGGAAGGTCCTATTGAAAAAGAGAAAGACTATAGAACAGATACTCCTACTAAACCCCATGTATGTAGTGTACATGGTCATATCTCCATGGTGTTTCTCCATATCCTTCCTCTTAAGGAGACTCCTGTGAAGGCAACATAAAGGTGGGAAACCATCCCTAAAGGGTGCTAACTATTGAGCTATCAAGCTCAACAAGTGATGATCGAGGATGACACATACCACTTTTCATTTCTTTCACATATATAGTGGTTACACTGATATATGTGAAGAGTACTTTTAGTGAGTTTTACCGAGAGTGATGGCACATTTTTTCTCTAACTCACTCATTTGGAGACATTAGGGTTTTCTATATGTACTGTACTTAATGTATTGTATTGGCTTTATTGTTGTATTAGGTCATTCTTGTATATTCTCTTTATGTAATATAAGAAGAAAATCATCATTCTTCCTTTCCTCAATATGTGCGTTCTCCTCTCTTTGTGTGTGAGAGTGTGTGAGAGCTCTCTTCCTTATCTCCTTTCTCCACACATGGTATCAAAGCTAGTGTGGCTATACAGAGCTTGTGAAGAAGGCTGAAAATGAAGAGTCCATGAGAAGGCATGGAGAATGTGTGCTTCACAAAAAATCTTAGATTGCTAGGAAATTTGGTATGCAACTAGAAGGTGCCAAAATACTTTCATGATTTGTCACTTTAGGGTCACTCGTTTTGCTCAAATTTTATTTTTAGAGCCATTTTGACATCCATTTCAAGCCCTCATGGTGCGGTCCATGGAGAAAAAAGGAAAGTTTGCAAAATTGTAACTTACGCTCTATTTTGTTCCCCAAATTTTCTAGATTCAAAATTTCAAGCAATTCCGTGTACTCTTGATACACAAAAAACTATGTTTTTCTTGATCGAACTATCGGGTCACTGTGTGAGAGTGTTCAAGCAAAGGTATTGATTCTAGTGTTTTTGCAGTGTTGTAAATTGTTGTAGAAAGGGCAAATGCTAATGGAATGAGTCAATTTATGAGTGATAAGCTGGAAAAGAACAAATTTCATGATTGGAGATTAGAAATGATGAATTTCTTGATTTGAAAAGGCTTTTTGAAGTACATCAAAGGAGATAAGGAAAACCCTCTATAGTTACTAAGGAGGAATCAAACAATGGACTAGTTAAGAGCATATGAAGAATGGAATCAAGGAGCATGGAAGGTAATGTATTGTTTGTTTTTTAGCATACAAGATAGGATGATTGGGCATATACACAATGCCAAAACTCTGAAAGAGTCTTGGAACAATTTGGTCACATTGAATGAGACCAAGGCACAAAGTTGTAACTCAAGAATGAGTTGCATACACTAGAGAACTATTGTTGTCAATGTAAATGATGATGGTAAGGTTGAAGTGTGCCTTCATGGTGTAAGAGTAGCATATAAGTAATTCCAAACTTTTATTTAGACCAATGATAATATTCCCAATTTTATTGACCTTGTTTCCATGCTGATAGTTGAAGAAAAGAACCTTGATGAAGACCCAAAATCCCAAGGAAAATATAATTCTCAGTAGATGTCCAACTCTGGAAGAGGAAGAGGCCAAGACAAAGGCTTTAGAAGTGGAAGAGGAAACAATAACCAATATCAAGGTCAACAATAAACTAATGTAGGAGGTAGAAGACATTTTTGAGGCAAGGGGTGCCAAAAAGGCCTTAGAAATTTCCAAAAAATGATTCAAGTAATGACGGTAAGGGATGTTGGAATTGTGGTAAACCTGGTCGCTTTGAATGTGGTTCTTGGTTGAAAAGTCGAAATGGCAGAAATCAACAAAACAACTATGTATCCACAAGTGTTGGTCATTCAGATAAGTGTTCATGGTCCAACATCACATGATGAATACAATTTCTACTTGATGTTGGTAACTTTTGGTTGAATCATGTGCTTGGAATCACATGACCAACCATGTGGAATGGTTTAGTAGTTTGCAAAAATTGCCAATTACATCACATCCTATCAAGCATATAGGAAATATAGCATTATCCATGGAGGATTGGGAGGTTAACATAGCTTGTTGATGTATTGCATGTTCCCAATATAGCAAATAACCTAGTTTCTATTGGAAAAATGGTTGACCAGGGACTACAAGTGAGATTAAAATATGGTGGTTTATGTGTTGAAGAGTAACAAACAAAATGGAAGGTTGATTGCCAAAGGGAACAAAGTGGGTAGGATGTTTATCTTGAATATGAAAATTCCTAAAATGAATGCATTCATGTTTGCAAAAGATGAAGGTGTTACTATTGACATAGAGATATGGCACAAGCAAGTTCGACATCCAAATTTGCAAAGGCTAAAGTTGATGTAGTCAATGGAGCTTTTCAATGGACTACGAAATTTCAAGGTTGCACAAACGTAGAAGGTACGTGAAGCATGCAAATTTGGTAAACAATCAAGGGCATCATTTCCACATGATAAGCAAGTTAGCGAGAATGTACTAGAGATAGTACATACAGATGTTTGGGGTCCTACAAAGACCACATCTATGGGAGGTTGCATGTCACTTTCATTGATGAACATATAGGAAACGTATGTGTATATTTCATGAAGGAGAAGAGTGAGGTGTTTACTCACTTTCATAATTTCAATTCTATGGTGGAAAAGTAGGCAAGGAAAGATAGTAGACATTAAGATCTGATGGAGGAGGTGAATACATGTCTAATGAGCTAAGTAGTTTTCTAAAAATTCATGGAATTCAAAGGAAATTTTCATGCAGATACACACCACAAAAGAATCCTTGTTACTTTCTTTTTCTTAAACCTTGTGGTCCTAATAGGTGTGAGGGCTTGATCTATCTTCATAGGAGTACATTGAGGATGATTATGGTCCTCTTATATCTATGTATACTTGATCACCTCCTCAAATGTTTTAGGTGTATTCCTCCTTACCTCTCTCTTTATGGCTTTGTCTAATGCTCTCACAAACCCCCTAGTTTTTTCAAAAAAATTCAAGCCCTTTTAGCTTCAAAATTATCTCTTTATAATGGGATATGTAGATAGATAATGGTCTACCTCTGATCATATCCAACTCATCCTGGTTCCTCTCCTTCATTATGAGGAAGAAACTCCTTCAGGAAAAGAGTTTCAAACTGATTCCATTATGTAGGGATGGAGTTTTCCTCCTTAAGACTCATACACCACTTATAATCTCATGGGCCAAGTGAGAGACTCGCTTCAAGCATACGATGCTTAAGTGGGGTGCCCTTCCATTGATGCAATTCTTTCCACTTTTGCAAAAGACTGCATCCTTGTTCCTTTCTTGATCATCCCCCATTGAAGTTGTTGGTTTAAGGACTTTTAGGAGGGGAACCTCCCTAGATCTTTCTCCCTTATGTTTGCTACATTGGAGAGTCTCCTTCCAAGCCATCTCAAGAATGAGAAGAGTAGGAGTTTTTCTTTCCTTCCTAGTTAGAAAGAGCTAACTTGTGTCTCCAAAGAGACCATCTGGTCTTCAATTGTTCCTTTAGAGATTTCATGCTACCAATGAATGTCTCTATCCTATGGGTTTCTTTGTTTAGCTCATCGAATTGCTTGTGTGTAAAAAAATCATCATAGATCTCAATGTATTGGTCATCTTCTTCATGCTCATACTCTCCCATTTGTAGGCCATATCCCTCTAGAATTTGGTCTTTAGTTGGGTAAGTGTGTTCTAATTGCCTTTGACCCTGAGCTTTTGTTGTCAGGATCTTTGCTCACGCGCATACAGAGATTACGAACGCAGAAAACACACAGAAAAATAGAGATAACAAGAGACGAGACTGAACGCAGTATTGGGTGCAATCTCCCCCCATGCACTCTGTTTCGACAGTCCACAGAGTGCATGTATTTATAGGAACTTTTGATTACGTCAAAAAGAGTGGTTACATGAGAGCGGCTTCGAAAAGCAAGCAGGAAACTAAAAGTTGGTAACTTTTACAGAAAGCCATTGCTTTCAATAACAGAAACTGTGGTCTACAACGACCCTTATTCTAATTATTTCTAACAATAGAACCTTCTACGAGGGTTTATTTACAAGGTAAATAATAATTATTCGGATTATTGATATCTGCCCTTTCACGCCTTGCACGCTCCTCACGAACCTTCAGCTGCTATATCAGAAACATCAAAAACACATTAATACATTAATAATTTAACACTCTAACAATGCATTGTTCAACAATAATTTAACACTCCAACAATGCATTGTTCAACATATTCCATAAGTTATAACATGCCCCTCAGTTGAAAAAGCAACTGACCTCAGTTGATAAAATAATAAACATGGATGGCCAGTCACATGTTTCATCACTGAATAAAAAATAAGCATGTTCCATGTAAAAACACATGCATGGAAATGTTCATGGAGGTGTTACATTAATGTGTTTGTGTATGATATGCAAAAATTAAGTGGTCATACTGGGGTGTTAATTGTGTTTTATGTATCCATTGACATTCTTCAATGGAATAATTTTTGTACTTAACTAAATATCGATGATATTGAGTACCTGTGCGTGTAGTAGTGACATCATGATCAATGATTTTCTCAAGAACTAAGATTTCATATTGTTCTTCAATTAAAGGAGGATCATCAAGAAATGGAGTGAGGGGTAAAATTCCTGTAAATGGTTTAAGTAAACTAATATGAAAAGAGTTATGAATAGTCCAATGAGATGGAATATCTAATCTAAATGAATTATCATTAATTTTTTCTATAATGCAAAATGGTCCATAATAGCATGGTGCAAGTTTAATTTTAGGATGCTGCAAAATATTTTTGAGTCATCTTTTAATGATACACAACCATACAAAATCATTTTCCTTGAATTCTTTGGCTAATCGTTTAGTATTGATATTACATGTATATCGCTCTTGACTTTTCCTAATGTGCTCGTGAACATCATGAAGTATAGAAACGTGATCATGAGCAATAGAATCAGCCATCGGAATGTCAGTTTGGGTGAGGGACATGGGAGTGGGAAGCTTTTTACCAAAAACAATTTCAAAAGTTGCACGACCAGTAGTGGTGTGTGCAGTGTTATTGTAAGCAAATTGAAGCAATGGCAACATTTCATCCCAATTATTAGGATTATCTAATGAATAACAACGCAATAAATCAAGAATAGTACCGTTTGCAGCCTCACTCTGTTCATTACTTTCAGGATGAAATGCAGAGCTAAAATCTATTTTAGAACCAAAATGTTGAAATAAGGCAACCCAATAATGATTACAAAATCTAACATCATGATCAGATAACATTACTTTAGGAAATCCATGATGTGGGAAAATGCATTTAATGAATAATTTGCAGCCTGAGGTGCAGTCAAAGGTTTTCTACATGGAATAAAATATGCATATTTACTAAATCTATCAACTATTGTCCAAATCATATCATTATGTGATGAAGTGATGGGAAGACCTATGATAAAATCCATAGAAATTTTTTCCCATGGTTCATTTCGAATGGAAAGTGGCATTAATAATCCAAATGGTTTACCATGATGACGGTTGACACGTTGACATACTATGCATAGAAACATAATGTGCAATATCTTTTTCCATGTATGGCCAAAAGAAGAAATCTTTGCAAGCAGAAATGGTGCTATGTATGCCTCTATGACACATGTAAGATGGTTCATGCATTTCTTTAATGACAAAATCTTTAAAAACTTGGGTTATGCACAATCTATGTTGAAATAAAGAAAACCATTATGAAATGTATAATGTTTATTAGATAAAGATGCACCATTGTTGAAGTCATGCCATGCACGTGAAAAATACAAATCAGATGCATAAGAGGAAACCATTTCTTGAAAAGAATGTATTTGAATGGCAGAAATATTATTCAAAACAACAGAATGCAAAGGAAAACGGCTAAGAGCATCAGCTACAACATTAGCTTTACTAGGCTGATATTGTATCATGGGTTGGAAATTTTGAATGAATGATGCCCATTTAAGATGCCTATCAGAGATTAAGGGCTGATTTAATAAATGCTTAATAGCATGTTGATCGGATTTGATTAAGACCTTAGAGCCCATAAGATAGTGTTTCCAAATTCGCAAAGCATGCACAACTGCTAACAATTCTTTATCATACGTACTATAATTCTGTTCTGAGGGCTTAAGCTTCCTACTCTCAAATGCAATGGGATGGTCATTTTGCATTAAAACAGCACGTATTCCTGAACCACTAGCATCAGTAATGACATGAAAGGGTTGTGGAAAATCAGGTAACAGTGAAACAGGTGCATGTGAAAGTGCTTGTTTAATTTTTTCAAAGGGCTGTTGTTGGGTAAGTCCCCATGCAAATTTTATTTTCTTTTTCAACAACAAGGTAAGGGGCAATGCTAAATAAGAAAAATTTCGAACAAACTTCCTATAGAAACTAGCCAACCCAAGAAAAGAACGAACATCATTGACTGATTGTGGTCTAGGCCATTCTACTATAACTCTAATCTTTTTTTCGGATCCACATGCACACCTTCACTTGAAATAATATGTCCTAAATATTCTAGCTTACGTTGAAAGAAGTAACTCTTTTCAGGATTAGCATAAAGTGTGTTCTCTCGTAACAAATGAAAAACTGTTTCAAGATGCTTTTCATGTTCACTATCATTCTTACTGTAAACAAGTATATCATCAAAGAATACAAGAACAAAAGCTTGATAATCAAGAAAAATATTGTTTATCATTCGTGCAAATGTAGCAGGGGCATTAGTAAGTCTAAAGGGCATTACCATAAATTCATAATGGCTAGTTTGAGTTCTAAATGCAGTCTTAAAAATATCACTTTGTGTCATACGAATCTGATGATAACCCGACTTAAGATCAATTTTACTAAAGACACGAGCTCCTCGTAACTTATCTAAGAGATCATCTATTCAAGGAATAGGGTATCTATTCTTTATTGTGATATTGTTAAGGGCTCTATAATCAATGCACATTCGATAAGTTTTATTCTTCTTCTCTACTAAGAGAACTAGTGCTCCAATATGGGGAAGAACTAGGCCTTATAAGTCCTTTCTGTAGTAGGTCTTTTACTTGGTTTTCTATTTCCCTTTGATGTAGTGGGCCATGTCTATAAGGTGCTTTATGAGGAGGAGAACTACCAGGGACTAAGTCTATGCTATGGTCAAAGGATCCTCGAGATGGTGGTAGTTCAAAGGGATACTCAGACATAAAACAATGCTTATAAGTACTCATGAAAGGTTTATATGCATCAGGAAGTGTATGAGTATAATCATTGATGACATTGACAAAAAAAATGCATGAGTTGAATCCTTTCCTAAATGCACATTTTACTTGAGTATTACTAATCAATGGAAATGGCTGGAAATCATGCCGTGCAGACAAAGTAATGATTTGACTTTTAAATTCAAAGTTAAAGGTATGTGTATCATAATCAATATGTGGGTTATAATGGTGATGAAAAGGCATACCTAGTATAACATCATAAGATTGCAAAGGTGCAATTAAAAATGTTCGTGAATCAACATATGGGCCTATGCTAATCGTAACATCTTGCACTTCTCGTGTTACATTATAACGACTACCTTGAAATGCAGCTTTCACTTTATAAAAGGAAGGAAATGTTTGTAATTGAAGTTATTGTACTAATAAATGTGAAATGAAGTCATGTGAACTACCATCATCATGTAGAATTTTAACTAGTTTGTTATTTATTGTACTCTGCATGCAAAGTAGAGAGTGAAGAGAGATATCGTTACCCAGGGTACTTAAGTCCTTCTCCAATGATTCCTCTGTCCAAACAAGAGGAATTTCTTCATTATGGACATCCATGTTATGCAATTGAGCTGTAGCTGGTTTCATGTGAAGAGGTCGCAATCTGCACCTTATTTTTGTATGTCCAGGTTTACCATAATTCCAGCACGTGATTCGTGGTCGCTTCTGTTGGGCATCCACCACTGAAGTTTGAAGGGTAGGTGGTTTGTTTGGTTGGAGAGATGAAGCAACATGTGGAGTTGAGTAATTGGATTGTGGAGGATGAGGAAAACTAGGGTAAGATGGGGCATTAAAAGTACGCTTCATAGGAAATGCAGGTTTAACACAAAGTGGTCATTGGCGCGGTTGTTGTAGACGGATTGGCTTGGTTATGGACTAGAATTCTTTTTCTGCATCATAGGCAAAAGATATAGCCTCATTGAGGGTTGTAGGTCGTAGGGTGTGAAGCTTAGCTTGGATTCCCACCTCCAAACCAACTACCGTCGTAAGGTTGTCTTCCTCAGTTTGTATCTTTTGTACGACTTCATCACATTGTCGGATCTCGTTCTGAGCTCCTCGAAGCTCATGCCTGAAAAGCTCTAGTTTTGGTTCGAGTGTTGCCTCAGATAGAGGTGAATTACTGTAATCGTCCATGGTGCTCTTGGACCCTTAAGCTAGTGCTTTTCTCTCGGGATATACCCTCAGAAAATGTACCCTAGCAGAATGGACCCTGTCTGGATGTACCCTGATGTACCCTGACAGGATGTACCCTCGGAAGCGTACCTCGAGAAGTGTACCCTGACAGGATGTACCTTGAGACGTGCCGCGTCGCGTGGCACCGTGCCGCCTTGAAAAAGTAAGAAAGATTGCAAGTTATGTTAAATATAAGAGGAGAGAACTTGAGTATCAACACCAAGAGATGGAGGAGTGGTTAAAGTACTTCCCTTGTAAGTAGGAGGTTGTGGGTTCAAATCCTCCTACCTTAGGAAATCTAAAACTCTCTATTGCCACTCAAAATTAAAATTGCTTCGCGCGTAGCCAACGGCTACCAACGGTCACCAAGGGAGCCTTGGGTGCCAATGTATTGCCTAAGTTATTGCCTAAGTTCTTTGCCTTAGTCGATGCCTTGGAGTAAGCCGAAGGAGTAAACGTAGGTGTAAACGTAGGTTCTAGTTCTGGAACTGGAAGTGAAACAGAAACAGAAACCAAAAACTAGAATAGGAACAGGAATAGGAGACGGAGACGGAGATGGAGATGGAATCGGAATCGCAAACAGAGAACAAAGAACAGAACCCTCCATATTGACGCGTGTAAAGCTCTAATACCACTGTTGTCAGGATCTTTGCTCACGCGCATACAGAGATTACGAACGCAGAAAACACACAGAAAAATAGAGACAACAAGAGACGAGACTGAACGCAGTATTGGATGCAATCTCCCCCCATGCACTCAGTTTCGATAGTCCACAGAGTGCATGTATTTATAGGAACTTTTGATTACATCGAAAAGAGTGGTTACATGAGAGCGGCTTCGAAAAGCACGCGTGAAACTAAAAGTTAGTAACTTTTATAGAAAGCCATTGCTTTCAATAACAGAAACTGTGGTCTACAACGACCCTTATTCTAACCATTACTTTTCAAACTATTTCTAACAATAGAACCTTCTACGAGGGTTTATTTACAAGGTAAATAATAATTATTCAGATTATTGATATCTGCCCTTTCATGCCTTGCATGCTCCTCATGAACCTTCAGCTGCTATATCAGAAACATAAAAAACACATTAATACATTAATAATTTAACACTCTAACAATGCATTGTTCAATAATAATTTAACACTCCAACAATGCATTGTTCAACATATTCCATAAGTTATAACATTTTTCATGTTAAATTCTTCCCTAGATGTAGAAACTAGAGAATTAGATGAAGACGGAAGTAAATTTATAGAACAAACTGAGAGAAATATCACAAGATCACTTCCTTGATGTTATCAATGCTATCCAAATAAAGTTTGGAGAGATCCTCGATTTCACGAGGCTTTGATTAGAGTTCTTGCTAGGACCAAAATAAAATTTTAAATGTTTGGTTGGTCGAGAAGGGACTTAGCACCATAAAATATTCAAAAGAGCTCCAAAAACAACCTCCAAGTTCTCAAAGAGGAAAAATGAAGAAAACTAAAAAATCTGAACTTCTTGATAGTCCTTGCTAGTCTTCAAAATGTACTCCAACACTTGTACATCATGTCCATGATGCTAATCCAAGCAAAAAAGTGCAATCGAACATCACATGCTCCAAGATGAGTGCTGAAAGTGGTCAACTAGTTGTTTCTAAATGTTGTAGAGATTTTTTGACCTATCAAATCTTGTCTAAATCATCCACCATTTGTTGTTGAGTGAATTTTGAAGATAATCTTTGAATCAAGTTCAAGATTTCTCCATTCAAATCTCTAAGTGTGAAGCTATGGCTCCAAGAAGACAAGAGTGTAGGTTTAGCTAAGTGAAATGGAGAGAAATGATGAGAGGGCCATTTTGCAAGCTCAAAAATTACATCCAACTGTCATTCCTTGCTTGTATTTGTTTTCCCCTCCCGATTTCCACATCCCATAGTATATGTAGACATGCTCATTTTTTCCAAAATTTCTTGGAAGAAGATTTTTTTTAGTGATGATAATTCTATGGAAAAGTTCCTCAAAAAGATTGAATTTTAACTCCTTCTAGATATGATGAAAGGACAATACCATCTTTGTACCCACATTACTCTTGGAAATGTAAGAATATTAGTTCTCTATCTCTTAGTTTGCATCTCTCTTTGTCTTCATTATTTTCTCAACTCTTTCTAATGGTCTATTCTGTTGTGCTATTATTCCTTACACTTGTAAGTCCATGTTTAGAATCCAAGAGTCTCTAATGGAACTTATGGTTGTAGGAAGAAGTATATTCACCATATTCAAGATTATTTGAATCCTCATATCCTTTTGCTAGGTCCACGTATTACTTCTCCCTACAACTTGACATGTAAGAAAACACTCCTTATATCCATTTGGCACAAAATCCATCATTTTCCTATAGCCAAAGAGACAAGTGTTCTAATAGCAGCCATTTTAGTTATAGGCTTCAAAGTTTCATCATAATCAATGGCATATGTTTGCATATTCTTTTGCTACCAATCATGCTTTATACCTACCAATGCTATCATCAGCATTGTGATTTACCTTGTAAACCCACTTGTAGTCTATGGTTTTCTTTCCTTCCAATAATGGAACAAACTTCCATGTTTCATTTTTATAAAGTACACACATCTCCTCATCCATATCTTTCTCCCAATCTTTATTTCGACTTTGGATCTTCAAAACAAGAAGATTGAGCAGCTTGACTTAGCTTGTTCTTTTTCTTGAGCCTGGGTTATTGCTTGAAGAGGAACTTGCCCCTCAAAATCACTACAACTTTCCATGATCTTAACCATTTTTTTTTAGTGCTATGGGGGTTCTAAGGAAACTCGTTAATTAAGTTCTATTTCTCACAGTCTTCATAAAATAATTCAATCTTCCAAGTAAATTCCTAAATGGCTTAAGGCAATCCTTCTGGAAGTGTTCATCTTCACATCTGTGCATGGAACTTCAAAAGCAAGTGCACCTTTTGTGCATTGTTGTCTTTGAATAGCTCCTTTTTGCACTAGATTGATCAGTCCAATTAGGATTTTTGTTATTGTCTACAAGATAATAGGCTTCTTCTTGATACCATTTATCTTTACATTATTTCTTCTCATGATACTCATTTCTATCTACTAGGGTTTGTTTATCTGATAGCTAGTTCAACTAGGTCGATAGCCCTCCTCATGATTTCTTTTGATAGTTGGCTTGAACACCTTTGGAGGTGGAGGTGGTTGTTGATCCAACACAAGCCTCACAATCTCTTGGTTGCCTTGATTATACCTAGGTTGACTGTAATAAGATTCTCTATATATTATTTTTCTTGATCTCTAGGGGGGTTTCTATATGAGTCCCTAGGAGGATACATAGGCCTAGGCTGGTACTATGGTTCCTATTGATATTTTTGTTGCTTATGCCGATGTTGAGGTGGTCTTTTGTAATCTAGCAATGTGTACCTTGGCATTCTATTCCATATCTAAGTGGGTTGATCCCCATTATAGTGCTAACATCTCCTAAGCGGTTGTGTTTTTTGGTTGTATGTCATAAGCTCCCGATGAACCCCAAACTATCAATTGGGAAAAATTACAAGCTTACCTCGCACGGGGAATTCGCATTGTTGAGCACACTCTCAAGCAAGAACTCTTGCAAAACTACATTATGCAAACTCCACCACAAGGATCTGTCGGGGGCGATAGACGCGAGAGGGACCGGGGTGTTGGCAGCAACCATAGGCATCGAGGCAGAGGAAGTATGTAGAAGCAGACTGCATAGAGTTGCAGGGGGGGGACATTCATTTTTTCAAAGAAATATACTTGATATTACTTCTTCAAAACTCCAAATAGTGATTTTCATCACTTTTGTAATATATGTATCACAAAACACCCACTTTTGTATCTAGTAGCTCCATTTTGTGCAAGCCGAGGAGTCCTTGAGCTTGAGGAGCTTAGGTAGAATGAGCATACCAATCTTGGTTATTTTTAGATCTTATTTGGACCTCCAAATGACCCCAAGAACCTAATTTTTAACTATGTCGGACACTAGATGTGAAAACGGTCAAAACTATTCTAAAATCTATAAAAGGAGCTACAGAGCTCATTTTTAAGGTTAACTTGTATGAGTTGAGGAGAGACTAGAGATAGTTTGAGCTTGTAATGGTGTTCTTGAGCAATAGAGTCTACTTTCTACCTTCCATTGTGTCTCACTTGTCTCTTCCTTGTGTGTGTGTATGCATGTGTGCATTGTGATGCTTCTCACCTTCACATTCACTACTTCATGCGTTCACGATCTTCATACCATTCCTATCTCTTCCACGGATTGACATTAAGGAGGTGGAGCTTCTTAACGTGGTACTTACCATTGTGCTAGTGCAACATGAGCATAGGTGAAAATTATTAATTAGGGTGATAATAGGAACATATTAATCTCAAGAAACCCTAATTAACTCAAGTCAAGAGTGATAAGCAAAGTGAAAATATGACAACCATAAGAGAATGAATATAATCAAGTGATCAAATGAGAAAGAATGACAAACTAAAGTTACTGCTGATGATGCATCACTAAAGAAAAGACTTTCACAAAAGAAAATCGAAAAGGACAAGTGATTGATACATAAAAGACATTGCAATTTTTGTGTACACTAAAATAATTGGAAGGGTAAGTGGTCAAATTCATGAACAATAGAGCAGGTAAACACATAGGAAAGATTAACTCACAAAGCCTCAAATCCTCTAAAAGTAGTGTAAATATTATGGCTAGATATTGAGCTCAACAGCTGAGTGATTAGCCTTATGTAGTAAGCTCATAAACCAACCACTTAGAGATATCATTTAGCATGAAAAGACCTACAAGTAGTTCAAGATTGGCATACTTAGAGGCCCTAGAAGGACCTTATAAGAATCAGCTTGGATATATTTGAACCAACTACTTAGGTGCTTGGATCTGTGAGGATGGTTTAAGAAGATCACTGATTTTACTTAGAAATCCAGAGCACCCCTTTGGAATTGATCACCAACTAGTTAAATTCAAAGAAGGATAATTTGTAGATAAGCAAGGAACCATTTATGTGGTAACCAACTTGCCAGATAGAATGGATGACTTGGGATGGATCATACCTAAGTCTAAAATCGAGGATCCTAAGAATGAGAACCAAGAACAATAACCTTGAACCCCTAGACCCTAGAGGTAAATCAATCCTGACTAGGTATCATAACACTTGATTGGATCCCTAAAGACAACATGAGCATAGAAATTTTCATTAACATAGAGATTGAGGAAGCCTTTTGGAGGTTCAAACCAAAAAATCCTAGGGACATAGATGGGATCATCATCGATGAGTTCAAAGACCTTGACTTTCTAGGCAAGGCCATATATTTGAAGAACACATCGGAGAGAATGTACGTTGTCATGGAGCATAGTAAACATGCACACACTTGGAAAGGTGAAAAGATTTTTCCCTCATACAAGTCCACTACCCCTGATAGTCAAAACGGAGTAGGATCTTTGCATGTCCTAGGAGCACAGAAAGTGAAATCTAAGGAATGACCGGAAGTGATTTTTGTGCATACTATGGAAGAGAAAGATTGGGACTAGATACAGATAGAATGAAATGAGAAAGAGCCACAGGACAAAAGAATGAGAGAGGTATGGATGACTTTCCTCTTCCTAGACCAAAAGACCATCCCAGAAACTTGAGACCCTCTAAGACGGTGAAAACCATGAAAAAATACGTTGATGGCACTAGAGATCCCTATAATCATGTGGCTGAGTTTAAGAAAGTGATGAGGGCATAAAAAGTGGAGGACTTGCTCAATATGAGGCTTCTAGACTAACCTTGAACATACAACCCTAACATAGTTTCAACCCATGCATCAAGGTCAATTTAGAAATATCACACATTTGTTAGATGCTTTCATTGAAGAATTCACCAAGAGTGGAATCAGACATGACAACTCTTCTTTGATTCATAGTTTCAAACAAACACCCCAAGAAATAGTGAGGTTAGCAGGATGTAGGTTCATGTTGTACATTGAGAGACACCCTATCCCAGAGTTACCTACTCAAGATAGATAAGTTTCCATGTTATAAGATGTTCTATTGAGTGGGAAGTTAAGGTTATATTTCTACTTGAAGGAGCCACACACCTTAGAGCAATGCTTAAGAATGTGTATCGATATCGAGGACAACTTGGGTGATGAACTGGAACTCTCTAAAATTCACAAGGATTTAGAATGTTCCACTAGTATTACATCCAAACCCATGACTTCAATAGATGAACTAGGAGAAGTGGCCCAAAAGTTAGGAGCTCAAAATAGACATGCACAGAGAGTGATCAAAGTGAAGCATTGCTACACTTGTAGAGGTGATCACATGGCCAACGTATGTACAATGCAAATGCAAAACTTAGGGAATTTAAATGCCTAGTATTGCATGATAGAGAGGAAATATATGAACCATATGGCTCAGGATCACCCCTACTAAAAACAAGTAGTTAGGCAAAACTGTGTGTAGCCTTACTAGTAACTAGGTAGATATCAAAATCAGTACTAGATGCAGCCTTACCATAGGCCACAAAAAATTTACCAACCATAGTATCAGCCATAACCAAGACCACAACTAGTGCTAGAATAGGAACCACCACCCCTTGCCAATGTAATATCAATCAAGTATGCAATGATAGAAGATAACCTAAATAGGGCATTAGTGCCAACATCTCCATAAATCTCAAAAAAATATCCTAATGCTCAAATTTTTTATTGGATACATGGAGAGCCCACCAACATACTACATCAAGTCCCTAGAGCATAATTAGACATATCAATACGATACAACATCGATGGACCCTAGTTGGAAATATAACTATACACAGGTAATGTATAAGAACCCCAAACCCACACCTTATTTGGGACAATATAGCCCTCAAGGACCTAGAGGACCATGTTACAGATATCAAGGAGATCAGTTTATTCATGAATGCCCACTTCCTCCACTAGGATAACCTCAATCTATAATGATTCAAGGTTTTGTCGAGATTGTGGAAAGCAACATCTCCTTTGAGATTGTCCTAAGAATCCAACAAATGTTCAAAAGATTACCCCAATCAATGTAATTGTCTTAGTGGTAGAACCTAGTGGTAGTGTGGCTAATCTTTCCCCCATGTAGGTAATCACTAGAGCACATGCTTCACAAAAGATATAGTATATATAACATGAAAAGAAATTCAAGGTTAGTGAATCAGAAGGCACTATTAAGAAGAGAAACAAGACTTGAAAAGATATCCAAGAAAGGATGAAAAAAAAATAGGCTAGAAAATTGAATGATCTAGAAGAAAGCCTTAAAGAAAAAAACAAAAATAGTAGAAATCTCATCCCAAACCCCTCAAAGACACACCCACCATCCAATGCCCCACTTCACACCCCACCACCCATCCCACTTCAACATCAAGTAGGATTGGTCTTAGGAGATCCTATTTGAGAAGGCTTGGACATGATCTTCAAAGCTTATCAGGCTCCTCGACTTCAAGAAGGGCCAAATGTAGTTGACTTGGATAAATGCTATCCAAGAGCAAACTTAGATATCGAAAGGAAAAAACTATGTGCAAAAATGATCCAATTATCTTAGGCTATGTTTGAAGCATGTTGAATTTTCAATCAAACAAACTCAATGAAACACGAACTACACTTTGAAGGATTATTTGAGAGATCAGAGAAATTGGCACCTAAACCACATACTTTAGCAATGCTAGATGCTGAAGATAACAAAGTGAGAGAAAAATCTTACCTCCACCGGAAGCTTATGTTCCTTAATCTATAGATAATGGAATACCTTCCTCTATAAACCAATACTCTCAAGAGTTTGTATGGAAAATACAAGAGGAGAAAAGGGCTAAGGAGAGAGAGGACCCCCCTGCAATACAAGAAGTAGATGATCTTCATGATCAATTTCCTCAAGACATTCTCTCTCTATGGAGAGCAGGAAGATGCACATGCAAGTGAAAGATTAGACTTTGAACCTAATTTCTTACAGGAATTGCATCATTTCACAGGCCCTTGGGAATCATAGTCTATTCAAATGAGAGCTCCCATGGTAATGATTAGAAACAAAGAATCTGTTATACCTAGGAACACAAAAGTGGTGAAGAAAACTAAAGTGTAGTGTCATCACACTTTAGAAGACTTACTCAAAGTCAAACCAGAGTTGTGGATGCATGTAGCAAACCAATTGCCAAAAATTTCTAATTCCCACTCTCAGGTAGGATCACAAAGGAAAGTATCAAAAATACCTATAGACAAGATAGGAGCTATGAGTGAAGGAGAAGAAGGAAATATGTATCTCACTATCACATATCAAGGATACACAATGAAGCCACTCCTAGACTCAAGAGCAAGTGTTGTCATTGCTACCACTTCCTTATGGAAACCCTAGGGCAAACCATCTTTAAGACCCATGCAAATGAAGCTAAAAATGGTAGATGGACACATAGAGAAGCCATTATGATTGTTGTAAGGAATCACTCTCACTACTTGTGGTGTAGAGTTTGAGCATACCTTTGCCATATGAAATTTTTCAAAGAACCATGTCTATGAGATGATCTTGGGAAGACCTTTCATGAGACAATCGCACATAGTGCAAGATTGGGGAACTAATTCCTTGTACTTACAAGGAATTAGTTCAAAGAACCATGTCTATGAGATGATCTTGGGAAGACCTTTCATGAGACAATCGCACATAGTGCAAGATTGGGGAACTAATTCCTTGTACTTACAAGGAACTAACAAAAAATGATCATCACTACAAACCATTATAAATAAATATTTTTGGTAATTCCAACTCCATTTTGTGCAATCCAAGGAGTCCCAGAGCTTGATGACTATAAATATAAATAGGATCCCCATTTCAAGTTTCATAATTTTCAAAGCTTGTTTGAGCCCTCAAAAATAGCATAGGAACCTAATTTTTAACTAGGATACACACTAGATCTGAAACCTTGTGTGTGTGTATGTGTGTGCATATAATAGTGCTTCTTTCTCACCCACTTGTGCACTCTTATTACTCTTGATCATCATACCATCCTCACCTCTCGGTGGATTGACACATGTATGCATGGGTATGTATGAATTTTTGTGTTTCTATGTTTCTTTGATGTGTGTGCATATATGCATGTATGTTTGTGCCTATATGTCTATGTGTCTATGCGATGTGTGATTAATTATGTACCTATGTGCCTATGTAAATATGTGTCCATGTGTGACACTATGTGTGTTTTGAACATGAGTGTGTGTGGATAGTTCTATCTTTGTTAATTTGTGATATGTGGATGTGTATAACCATGAGTACGTATGTATATGATTTGTGACTATATGCCTAAATGTGGGCAACCATATGCACATGTGTGTCTGAATCTCTATTTATATCTATGTGTCTATAGTATATACCTTTAAGTATAGTAATGTAATTGTTGATATATTTAGGTATTGATGTGTGTGAGCAAACTAGGACTCTCGAGGCACTTTTTTTCCTCTTTAGGAGGTTTTCTTCCTCAGCATGTATATAAAACTATAACCCTTACGGGTCACTTATCTTTGTACATTCTAGTGGTAATACATTCAGTATTGTGTGTTGTGCTCCAAGCTTCTTCTTCTTCCTTGTGATGTTCACGTGTTTCCATAGACCTCAAACTCCAAAAATTGGTATCAAAGTAGGTCGGCGCTTCATCTAAGGCATCATCGACACCCCTCCAATCACAGTCTCAAAATTGCACAAAATTGGGTGAACATACTTAGGGTGATTAGGAGTTCAAAACAACTTCACTATGTGATGCTGAAATTGCGATCTGAACTCGTTTCATCCTTCGAATGCACTATTGCAGTGCTTGTCCATGTAATTTCATATTTTTGTTCCAAAGATATAAACAAGTTTTGGTTTGCCAGTATAAGTACCTCGAAGTCTGCTACATGTTTAGGAGAACTCGACAGGGTAGTTCTGTTCAACTTTTTGAGATACAATCATTTTTCTGCATCAGGGTATTTTAGTCAGTGATCATGGTTGAAAGCAGTGATGTATTCCGTATGTTGGTTGTTGAGGATAAGTTGGATGGTACCAATTACCCATTATGGGCTTATATGATGCATCATGTATTGGTTGCAAGAGGATTGTGGAATATTGTGTAGGGTGTTGAAAAATGTCCTATTACACCTGCAAACACAACTGCTAAAGGTGATACAGACGGCATTGAAGATGACAATATTCTTCATGTTCATGTTTGTGCTACGATTCCAGTTGCACCTACTACAAAGCAAATTCGTTGGGATGGCAGAGATGCTCAGACACATGCATTGATAGCCTTGTCTATCAAACATGCCATTATTCCTCACAATCGCTCTTGCATAACATCTAAGGATGCTTGGGATACACTTATCACTTTATACCAAGCAAGGAATGAGGCTCGTGTTGCCTACCTCTGAAAATAGTTGGAGAGTGAGCACATGAATGAAGGAGATTCCATGGATAGTTTACTGACAAAGATCAAAGATTTGAAGGAACAATTGAGTACTGTTGATGAATTCTTGCCTAATAGTTCACTTGTGCAGATTGTTTTGAATGGTCTTCCCAATTCATATCAAAGTTTTGCTTCTACTCTTTGTTTGATGATGAAAGGCAATCCAAATGCCTTAACATTTGAGGAGTTAGTCTCTATTCTTTTGCAAGAAGATCAGTTGAGAGAAAACAGGTCCATTATGCGTGTTGCAAATCAAGATTTCTTGGCGAGTTAGAAGGCAAAAGGAAAATGGAGCTCTTCTATTAGTAAGTAGAAATATGTTGATTCTGCACAATCAAAGAAGGATGACATAGATGAGCGAAAAACAGAAAAGAAGAAAGTGTTTTGCAAATACTTTTAAGGAAATGACCATGTCCTAAAGAGTTGTCCAAAATTGGCTGCTAAAGAGGAAAGGAAGAAAGAGGTTGGAATGGTTGTTGCAGAGGCCTCTACAACCAAAACAGATTTTGCTAATCTTGTGCAAAATGAAGAATGGGCATTTACCATTGTTTGCAATTATGACCCATCTTCTCATGAACAATGTATGTCTAAAGTAGACTCGAATGTCTGGTGCTTTGATAGTGGGGCAACCAAACATATTATCTTGTAGCATAGTTTCTTCACTTCACTCGAGCCTACCCCTATAGGGAATATTGTCACATGCACCAACAACTCCTCTTATCATGTCATGGGAGTTGGTAAGATCATTGTGACTACTGCTGATGGTAGTTCTTTTATATTTTTAGATTCTTTATTTGTGCCAGGGATCAAGAAGAATCTGTTATTAGTTTTAGCTTTAGCCAAGATTGGCTTGGTTGTAAAATTTGTTGATGATGTAGAGTTCATGATTTGTCAAATGATGATGTCATTATTGCTTTGAATTTGGCATTTTATATCGTGGCCTATATAAGCTCATAGACTATGAAAAATCTGTGAATGATTCAACATGTGCAGTACATCACTCTCAAGCTTTGTTAGATGCAAAGCTTTGGCATGCACACTTTGGTCATGTGAATTTTGCTAGTTTTCTACACCTGCAAAAATCTGAAATGGTGTGCCCTCTGCCAAAACTTGAGGCACCTGGTAGACATGTTTGTGAAGGCCATATTTTGGACAAAATACAGCATTCCTCATTCACAAAAGATGGTTCAATTCGAGCCACTCAAAAATTGCAGCTTGTTCACAATGATGTGTATGGTCCTATGCAAATACCCTCTTTTGGAAGCTATCTTTACTTTGTGACTTTCATCGATGATTTTTCTAGGCATGCATGGGTATATCCATTGAAGGAAAAGTCCCAAATGTTTATGTGCATGCATGGGTATATCCATTGAAGGCAAAGTCCCAAATGTTTATGTGCTTCAAATAGTTTTTGGTTTTGGCTGAAAATCTGTGGGCATGTAAAATGGGCACCCTCCATTCTCATCAAGGTGGGGAATATATGTCTTCTGATTTTAATGCATTTTTTGTTGAACATGGAATAAAACATCAGTGTATAGTGCCATATACACCTCAATAGAATGGAGTTGCTAAACGGAAGAACAAGTCACTCATGGAGATGGCGAGCTATATGGTCAAGAGTCAAGCTTTACCACATAGTTTCTGGCTTGAGGTTGTTATGTGTGCAACATATGTACTTAACAGATGTCCCACCAAAGCATTGCAGTTTATCATTCTATATGAGGGTTGGCATAGTCGCAAGCCATCTATTGCTCACCTACATGTTTTTGGTATTTGGTATATGCATTAGTGCTTGAACACCGTAGGAAATGGGATGTTAAAGCAATGAAATGTATTTTCTTTTTGTATAGTTCTGAAAGCAAAGGCTATTGTCTATATCATCTAGAGACTAAACACATTTTGGTTAGATGTGATGTTTTTGTGGAAGATGCTATTCATCCATTATTTTAATGTACTAAGGAGACATCAGTTAGCTCCAAAAACATGTATGAGACTTTGCTTCCTCTTTTTACAGCTAGATAGTCATTAGACAAGATAAGATGAGAAAGAGAGAGAGAAAGAGAGATAGAGAGGCAATGATCAATGCTTGTACTTAAGCTATTTGATGTTGGACATAGCACTATATACCTTTGTTGTTGCTTCCCCACCTACACATGGCAAAACAATAAGTTTTCACATTCATATGATCCATGTTGATGAAGAGAGAGAGAGAGAGAGAGAGAGACATAGAGTGAGAATCCTTGTACTATGTTGTACCTACCAAATCTCAACAAGGATAGAGAGAGAGGAGGTGGTTGTAAAGAGTTACAAATATATATTCGAATCATTACATATGCATTGAATGTTAGCTTTAAAACTCTTCAAAGATTTTTGCCGAAAGTTCAAAGGATTACGAGGGAAATTTACATAGAAAGGGAATTACATAGCAATTGGTAGTCCTTAAGTATAAGTATCTCTTTTAGCTATGGTTTTTTCCTCTACATATTAGGGATGATTTATTATTCCATCAGAGTATCTTATCACACACTTGGTCTAGACATATGTTAAAGATTATGGGAGAATAGTTCTATTAGTGTATGTTATATACCATACATAGGGAATGGTAACTTGGGAGATACTTTCTCTAAGTTTAGTATCCATGTTCATGACTAGTGATCATTCCACAACTAGGGCTAAGGCTGTAGATACGAGTTCATTTACTTAACTCTTCATTGTAATTTCTTCATATGGAAGATTGTTCTCCATCCTTATGGAAGAAAACTTTGGGAATGTATGTATATATCCTCAGTCATGGAAGGGAGTGGAAAATTAATGCCTTAATATCTCTTTTAAGGAAAAGGGAAGTAGGACTAATTTCACTTCATTACCTCTTCCTCACAAGAGATAGAGTCAGTATAGATTATTGTTTCAATGGAAGTACCTTTCTTTTACTCATAGAGATGAGTCTCGTAGTTCCTATTCTTTAGAGTATATGTAGATGAAGTAAGATATTTGTTTTGAGAGGAACCAAATGGGAGTTAGTCCTAGAGGAATAGTCTAGAGAGATTTTATTCATTAGGCTTCCTAGATAGGAGTAGCACTATCCTATTAAAGACAATATGGAGATCAGATATTCATAATGGTTGGATTGAGTATCCTCTAGAGACTATAGAACAGAAGTTGTTATATCTATATTCAATGATGGTCTTTGACAAGATTAGGAAATCTAGTAGTCGACATTAGAGAGTATAAAGTAGAATAACTATGTTTTATTTCAGGTTTCTGAAACATGGGGATATATTTGACCAATACAAGCATCGATATCTTACTTGATGTTTTTTCATGAGGATGATGGCTAGCATAGTTTAAAAATATTGGACTTCAATGATATCTAAATCTCACAAAAGGAACGTTTATGCATTCAAAAGGAAAAATAAAGGGAAGATAAATTATTAGAGTTTGCATCAATGCCAATAGAGGATCTTCCAAAGAACTTAGTCCACTTATACATGGATCACAAACAAAGAATTTCTTGAATAGTACATGGTGGAGATAATATATTCATAAAGGTTAGATTGAGTCTCCCTTAAAAACTCTAGAGTAGAATTTTTTTATATCTATATTTAGTGATGGTCTTTGACAAGATTAGGAAATCTAGTAGTTGCCATTAGAGAGTATAAAATAGTGTAACTACTTTTTATGTCAGATTTCTGAGAGATGGGGATATATTTGACCAATATGAGCACTAATTACTTGATTTTTTTCATGAGGATGATTGCCAGAACCATTTACGAATATTGGTCTTCATTGACTATCTAAATCTCACAAAATGTTTTATGCATTCAAAAAGAAAAATAAAGGGAAGAGAAATTATTAGAGTTTGCATAAAATGACAATAGAGTCTCTTTCAAAGAACTTAGTCCACTTATACAAGGATCACAAACAAAGAACTTCTTGAATAGTAAAATTTAGAGATTTCATTTGACCACTAAGAACTTTTCTATATGGACTAGTATGATGGATTGCATAGTACATAAGGATAGTTTCTAGGCTAAAAAATAATACTTGTGAGGACACTCAAGGTTTAAGAACACCTAGAGTGGGTAGAAGGAAAGTCTATCATTTGATTGTAGAGGATCTTGCAATCACTTTACTTATGGGACTTTGTTCTCTTAGATATCTCATTGTATGGTTATAATGGAGGTTCTTTAGAGTTGGTTTCCCGTTTTTTTATTACTTCTTCTTAAGGTTAATGATACATGGAAACACCACACAGAGATGATTATGCACAATGTGTAGTACATAGGGTTTGATGGATGAAGCTATGTTGATTTCTTCTATTATGTCTTCCAATGTTATTTTTCGAGGACAAAAGTGGACCTAAGAGAAAGGAAATTGTAAATTAGTGGTTATCAACCAGACCTACCAACGTCTATTTAGATAGAGAGAATAGAAGTGTAAACGAAGAACAGAATTATGCCTTTCATGATTTCATGGCTTGATAGTGTTCATGTGCCTTTGCAAGCAAAGGACATGGTTTTGTAACAACCATATTAAGTGTTACGTCAAAGTTTCCTTTAGCAACGATCCAGCAAATAAATCTAATATTATCATAGAAATCAAAATTTTGACACAGTTCAATCCAATGCATAATATAGTCTAATAGATGGTCCCATTATTGATCACTATACAAAACCTTGATTTATAGAGAACTTCAAATTGGGATAAAATATGATTATATGTTACAAAAAAATGCCCAAACCTTTGCATATATGATGTTAGCCCTAAGTTATACACAAAAAGGTAAGGCTTTCGGACAATTAAAAATGTAAAATGGGATCGAAAGAACAAAGGAACAAGACAATAGTTGGATTGCTCTAATGATGGTTCCCACCTCCCTCAAAGCTTCACCAATAAAAATGATCAATCATCACATGCATATAGATTTCTTTTTTAAATATAGGATGTAGATCTCAAACTTTTGAACATATGTATTTACTTGATTATTATCATATTTATGACTTTATCAGAATTTATAAACAGGCTAGTGAAAAATGACAAAAAGATTGGCCATATACCTATGCATACTACATTTGCATTGTTTTATTGAAATCATAGAGATTTTTTCTTCTAGAAGTTCATTAGGTATAAAGTAGCTTGGACAAGGCTCAAAGTTATGAAAACATTAGATGGTTTTTGACACTCATAAGTTTAGCTTAGTGGTTAAGTCTCAAGGATGGGAAGGAAGAGGTCTTGGGTTCAACCCCCATAGGGAGCAAGGGAGAGAGTTTTGTGGAAAGAGATCTAGAGCTTTCTAGAGGCATCACATCAAGTTAATGTGAGTCAACTTGAGTTTTGTGAGACTTAACTCAAGTGATAACTATAGCTACCACTAGTAGACTCTAGTGGAAGGTGTAAAAGCAATCATGGAGATTGCACATGCATATATGGACTCGAGTTACTCTAAAGTTCACAGTTAGTCCCTCAATATGTATAATGGAACATTGGGTGGAGTTTCAAAGGTCATTCTCTCTAGTGTGGAGATATAGATTCTTAACATTGTTAATAGAGCCTAGCTTCCATGGATACCTTGGTGGTTCATCACCCTCTTCACGATGAGAAGCTCCCATGGAGAGCTTGGATTCATCGTCTTCTTTCTCTAATTGAGTTCTAGTTTGATTATCTCATATATTCTTTGATTATGTACGCTTGCATATTTCTTCGAGTTGTTGATCTTTGCAAATTAATATATTCGTGAGTGAATTTCTTTCTCCCAAAAGCTTGTGTGTCGATTTCTCCCTCCCAGAGTATCCTTCTACAAAAGGTTTTGTTGTGGGGCAACCACAAGAGGGGAGAACCTATCCCAAGGTAGCCTCCAATCTATCCCATGGTGAAAAAGGCCTTCTAGTATCTCTTCTTGTGTATGTGCATTCCAAGCTGCCTGCCTGCCCACACAAGAGGGAATCGAGATCATCTTCACTCTCCCTTCATACTTGGAAAGTGTAATGCAAGCATAGGCTATATATGGGAGAAAAGTAAGAAATAGATAACACATATATGGTAATAACATCACATTGTTGGTGAGAAGGCCATCGGATGGATCAATTCTAGTTTTCTAAATGTGCCTATGCATGATGCATGCAGGGTGCCTAGGCCTCTAAAGATGCATAGGTGAGCTGACAAGGTAAGTTGACTCACTTCAAAAGCACACATATTTCAAGTTTAAAAAACAAACCCCAAAACAAATTTATTTAAGTATAAGAAATGGGCTTTAAAAAAAAAAAAATCTATGAGCTAGTTCAAGGCTTGTTAGCGACTAAAGTAGAATTATCATTGCTTGGAGCTTGCACTATAGGTGATAGTAAGACTGACCAAATGGAAGGTGGAATAAATGTTGTTTGTTCTAATAAACTATGCCAAGAAGGTGGTGGATACACTAAAGTTGGCTTGCAAATATCATCATGACTATGTTTCCTTGATAGATTTTCATTATTATTCATATCAAGTACAAAAAAAAAATTAATACAAGCAAAAAGCTTAAAAAATGATGCTTGTCCATAGTTTTTCCTCAATCTCGTCCACTTCTTTTGTTTAGTCATTAGGCAGTGTACAAAGAAAAAAGATAAAAAGAATAAGGTACAGTAGTCTACACACTTTTATATTTATCTTCTTATCTTTCCATTTTCTTACTTTCATATTTTCTTACTTACTTTTTAGCTTAATTTAAATATACTCTATATTTAATTTAACCTACTTTTCTCCCTCTCTCTCTCTCTCCCCTCTATTCAACCTCTCTCTTCTACATGGTTTTGTCACCCAACGTCTATCTCTCAGGCTGCCTCTTACTCTCTCTCTCTCTAGCCATATAGTGAAAGCGGCCCTAAGTAATCTCTCTTGATTTTTCAAAATATGCACAACCAAATCTCCCTCTC